>DVQG01001046.1:0-11920 GCA_018231605.1 Papilio ambrax
CCAATTGTACTAGTACGGTGCGCACTTGCAGATGTCCGATTAAGCCCAAGACTATTGTAGTCAGTCAAAGAATAGAGCAACTATATCAAACGAACAATTTTCTCGTTCAAATCGATCGTGATTAAAACGAGTTATTTTTAAAGCATAGCTTATTATCGTGTATTTTATAAATTTTAAACAAAAATAGCGATGATAAAGTTTTATTCAGAAGATTAGATATATAAAAATTTGGGAAAATGAACTTGAGATTTGATCAACTCAATAGTTTGACGTTTGACACTTTTAATTTGACAACGACAAATTGACAAAACAAGCAAGCGAGCAAGTCAGTAATATAATATCTGTAAATTAAATTTGATTTTGATCAATTATAACTTAAACTAAGCTGGGTGTAATTGATTCATCAAGATGTTTTATATCAGCATCTATGGCTTTAATAAGAAAGTAATAGAATTGTATATCTAAGTATTTTTCTTTTTCTTTATCCATTCAATCGATAACAATACTTATAACTAAAATCTTACATTTCAGTTAAAAAAACATAGGATTCACAATATATTGAACACAGCTGTGTTTGGCAAAAAACTACCGTGCCATTTTTGTCTTCATGAGATCCACCCTGACTCCGATCCTAAGTTTATTGTAGTTTTAATAACTCTGGGGAATAAGCAAGTTACCAAAAAAGCTTTAGATCTTATAAATGGTTTTGTTTATTTCGATAATCAAACTAAGACTGAATTGCATTTATCAGCGATTGATACAACAGAAGATTTTAAAGTTGATGGATATACCAGCGATGATCAAAGTACAAGGGATAAAGATGTAAGGCAGAGGAGACGCTCGCATGGTTCATACGAATCACGTAACAGAAGCCGTAGTCCTCCTTTAGCTAATGATATAAGTAAAATAGATGTAAGTATCCAATGATAATAGTCAAAGCAATAACTATGTTTTATTATCTTGCATCACATCATAAAAAGGACAAAGAAAAGGAGCAATTTATCTGAACATGCAAATTAAAAAAAAGTAATTTGATGATCCTAAAACTTATTTGTGCAAGTAAACATTTGACTAAAACTGTACTATAATAAGTTTAATTGTTGTAGGTGGAGATTGAACTTATCCAAAAAGAATGTGCTCTTGTTGTGCAACAAAGAAAGTTACTTTTGGAGAGGAAGAGACTTGAGTTACTGAAGGTAAAGTATTTCTTAATCTCTATTTGTTTAAGGAGATAAGAGAGATGGCAATACACAGGTGTTAGTCCACAAAAGTTGAAACACAATATTTCATTACATACAAAATGTTTATATATTAAGAGATGGCTAAGAAGTGGTACTTGGATTTGTTGAAATAACAAATTGACCATTGCCCTTTGACATTTATGCCAAATTCACTTCCCCTTCCCATCATTTCCTTGAAGGAAAATCATGGGAAGGGAAGAAATGACTAAAATTAGGCCTCCAGCATGTACTTATCAGCCTGTTTGGAGACAGATTCCCTCTTGTTGCTTGTTCTGTGATTCTGTGTTGTAATAGTGCTGGTCTGAGAGTGCTAATTTGTGCAACGGATATTGTGAGCTCTACCACTATAATAAATTATGTAACTTAAATTGTCTTATGTTAAAGTTTTTCCCTTTTTTAACATACAGTCTATAAATTCCACAGGACTTTGAGCCAACCTCTATAAATGATTTAGAAAGATTTGCCGCGGCTATAATAAATCAGGATGACCATGAACAAAAACCTATTTCTCACAAACCTGCTAAGCTCAGAGGTACCCCGGTACCAGTGCTAGCCAGCAGAGCTATTGTAAAGCAAATGAAAGGAGCTATAGCAAAACGTAGTAACAACAATGAAATTACACAGCCTTTATATTTCACGCTAAGGAAGCGTATTATCGAAACAATAAAAGGCAAAAGTAATTTGGAAACTGAGGATATTATACAAATGTATAGAGAAAATTATCCGATAGAGTCTGATGAAGATCTCTTGGACTGTCTTGAAGAACAGATGAATACAATAAAAGCTGTTAAAAATAAAGTGGTAAAAGCGGTTTCTCATGAGGAGAAAGATGAATCAGGTATTTGTCCATCTTTAGAAAATGACTACACAATTTAATGCTATTACAAAAATTTTAATAGTAATTTTAAACATGTGTATCTTTAAAGAATGGACAAGATTTCTGGTATTTTGTTACAAAGAAAAATTATAAATCATTCCATTGAAGTTCTAATAGCAATGGTTAAGGGTATGGTCTTTTAATGACATGGTCGTATTTTCGAATCTTGCCATTCAGATATTGTATATAAAAATACATAATCTGAATTTGGTGTACAGTCAGGGTCCTTTTACAGTGATCCACTCACAGAAAAATGGCCTTGTTCCTTGCAGCAAGGAGAACTCCATCTCTGTTTAGTAACCAGTTTAGCAGCATTGAGTTGTGCAAGCATCGGAATAATAATAACATTCAAACTATTGTAGTTTATAAAGTGGTATACCACCAAATTTCCCAATAGTACATATAAGGCAAACATACTGCTAACAAGTGTTTTATCAACTGTTAGATATTACACAATAGCAGCACATGCCTTTAAATTAATTACAATCAATCTATAAGATTGATTACTATAAAAAATATAATATTGAAATGTCCAAGTTGCTGAATATATTTTCAAAACATTGTATCCTCATGTTTTGTAGACATTATTGACTCTTAAACCTATGGAGACTAATATTTTATTTATCATGGAATAAAAATAGGGCACCTGTAAGTATGCTAAAACACCTATATAAAGGCTGCCCATAGACAGTTGCAATAGAATAAGAGGTTACCTTTATTGGCAAATGAGAGGTTGTACAGAAACATTATGTTCATCTTTCCTGTACATTGCCCTGCAAATTCAACTTTCCAACCCTTTATTCCGCTGTCTTTTATGTACAAATTTAAATGTCCTAGGTCCATCCAATACTGATAAAGTGAATATCGAAGAATCAAAGTCAGAACCAGAAAAAAAGGAAACTACTATGGAATTCTTGGATAATGAACTAGATGATTGGTTAGAAGATGACAAAGTGAATGATGGCAACAATGAAGATACTAAGCAAAGCGCAGAAGTTGATGATAAAGAAGTTAACACAGAGGAAGTTGGTGACCTTGAAAAGAATGAACTCTAATATGTATGTAACTTTTATCATTTTAATTAATACCAAATTTCTCTTCTCTTAAATTGATCTGTTTTTAAAATAAAATAAATTAAATACATCCTGTATTTTATAAAACTTTGCCATATTGTTGAAAAGATGGAAATATAATTAATTTGCGCTGAAAATAATATTATAAACGATTGAAGTGCCTAGGGCTCGGATAGATGTTTTTAATTTCTATGTTCTACTACGTTTTGCGGCTCCGTCCGCGTGGAATAAAAAAAAAATAAAAACTAGTGAGTCGCCTGTGTTATTCCAGACTATCCTCTACATTTATACCAAATTTCATCGAAATCCATTCAGCCGTTTACGCTTCAAAATTAAACAAACATACATCCATCCATCTAAACTTTCGCATTTATAATATTAGTATGAAGTATAATTTATTGAATCTACCAGTGGTATTTTATATCTGTCGTAACTTTTAATTACTCAACGTTTAATATAAAATATGATTTAATTTTTTTTTCTTTTTCAGGTAAACCAGCGAGTTTACAATTTGCATAATTGCAAATATCATTTTATTTTATCACCATTAAGGGAAATAAATAATTTAAGTGCTTAATTTTGTATTTTTATTTTACACCAATATGTTAAATGTTAAAATGGACTTCCACTGAAACACTGATACAAAAACAATTACCTCAATTTCATACAATATTTTTAATAATAAATATACTTGCAACGCTAGCCAAGGTGGGAGTTAGTAGTAGAAAATATTTAATTCGTTTAATAGGCAACACTATTGAGTTACGGTTCAATTTAATAAAATATTGTCAAGTAGTTTTAAGTTATATTTGTGGTTTTATAAGGATTTTAGTATTTTGAAATAATGTATACATCTGCGTATGTTTATGAATTCTTCAGGGGAAACTACTCCGTTTGTTGGGTTTAATTGGCAAGGGAAGGTCCTTATCTTGCCGACGTCCTTAGTACGAGCTAGATTAGTAATTTCCTTTCGTGTTGAAGGTGACGTCATGCTTGGATGGTAGCAACTGTGAGGGTTGTCTTTGTAAAAATGCTTCAGTACGGAAAAGCTTAAGATATTAGACATATTCTATAATAAAACTACACGAATGATATCAATGTGAATATGTTTTTATGCAATTATGACATTATAATTAAGCTAAACGAAGTAATCAAGCAGATTCTATAAATCCTAACCTAATACTCATATATGATTTAACAATATTGAGAAAATATTAACACAAATTAACAGATTATACAAGGAAAATGGTTAAACTAACTAAGGTTTTTAAAGTACCTCTAATTATACACGTTTACAGTGAAATTCCACTTCTGAAAACAATTAACAATCAAACATTTTTGATTTTAATCTAAAGTAGAAATCAAGTAACCAGAAACAAGTTAAATTTCATACGTGACGTCTTTTTATCGTATAGTTTAACTATGGTTAAGGTTTGCAATTGGAATCAATATTTTTCAGTACTGGAAATTACATATTACAGAATATCATAATTCAAATATTTAATTACTATGGATTATTAGTATTGAGTAGTTATAAATATTAGTAACAATGCGTTTATATTGTGTATTCATACATATAATATTTTTTGATAAAACACTAGCTATTGCCAGGGAGTACGTCTGCGTGGAATTAAAAAAAAGTAGTTGTCTATGCGCTATTCCAGACAGTATCTATGCAAAATAGATTAAGCAAACATCCATACATCTAAACTTTAACATTTATATTATTAATAATAATTAAAAATATAGAGAATGGTTTCTATCCAACAGATAATAAGCATATAATGGTTACTAATTTATTACTGCTCAAACGTTCATAGTAGAATTCAATAGAAATGAGAAATTTGACAAAGCTTATTTAATAATTACTTATTAGTAATAGATGTGTTTACATCGTTAATTAAAACAATGAAATTACAAATTAAATCCATAGACAATGACATTTTCATTCCCATTTCCGTTGTTTAAACTAAAATTATACTACTCTATCTCGATTTAAAAAGAAAAAGTAACAATATGTCCTCGTTGTCGAAACTCACTTTTACTAAAAAGTAATTCATACATAGACATAGAAGTAAAAAATTAAATCTCTAACATCTACGTTAATTTAAGATTTTTTGGAGAAAATACAGAAACTACATTTCTCACGTTCAATGCCACTATTTTCATATAAAATTTGACTGCGGTCATTTTGTCCTTTTTTTTGTTAAAGGGAATGTAAAGGATAGCAATATATAGGACTCGTTACTGCAGTAGGAATCAAGGAACGTTTATTAATCACGAGAGTTCAGAAAAATCACGAAACAATTCGCGAGTTTCGTAGCCATAACTAGCAATAAGTTATCACAAGTTTACTGTAAGCCATTCATTATAAGGTAAGCCTAAAAGTATTTCATTATATACTCAGATGTCTTCGTGTGTAACCCATTCGTAAAACATAATCAGTTCGTCCGCAGTGCTCTTTGTGAGCAGTTCTCTGTTAAATAATAACGTCTTAGTTTTTTAAAACACTCTACTTCGAGCTCCCAACTTAACTGGCGCAGTCGAAAAGGTAGGACATAGCAAGCGTTTGATAAAATCCCAGCGCTTATATCCTAGAAGAAAGAACTCAATAAGCCAAGTAGCAGTAACAAGACTAGCAGATCGTCGAATTCCTGGGTCCACCTCCAGTCGAGAAAGGAAAGGCAACGCAGAAGATGCTTTTGGGGTAAGCGATAACATTTTGTTTGTCGAGTATCCTATCATTGTTGCTCCTATTCCTTAATCCTCGAGAAGTGTTTGTAGTAAATTATCGATTATTTCCATAGGAGTACGCATGTGTCAGTTGTGCTATATTTGGTTATGACCGTTTTGCAAACTAAATAGATTCTTCCTAATAGAATATTGGTCGAATTCTTATTTTTATTACGACAAAAAACTTAGTGTTTTCATAGGGCAACTCAGTCCTTGTGTCCCTCGCCACTAGAATGCACCAGCCTCGAACATACGATTCAGATCGCGATACAGGAGCAAGCAAATCTTAAAACGTATCGAAATAACAACCCCATACCTAGTAGCTACAATACGGGTAACCAAAACGGAAATTCTAAGCCATCTTTCAGTAACAATAATTCAAATAATAAATTCTACCCTAAATCAGGGTAGCTAGCAATTAAACAACCTAAATACAAAATGAAATATCAATAAAATGAGGAATGCGACGACGAAAACCATTCCGAACGCGAAAAACGGAAAACGCGGATACGTACGATTAAAATTTTCAAGAGATTACTAAAGAATTAAATCCGGAATAATCTATATTAATAACCATAACGGTTTACCATCGATTTACATAAACGAACTTTGTGGTAGATTTTTAAGCGATACTGGCGCTGCTAAATCATTAATTAGTCCGCGAATAATTAACAATCATCCCCATCTAAAACATGACATTTATAATCAACCCCACACGATAGTCACTGTACATGATACATCAAAATTAAATAATGCTATTAACTTAAAATAACCATCTGCATGTAACACCAATTCCACATACTCATTTTTAATTTTTGTTTTCGATAAAGACTTCATAGGCTTATTAGGTCTCGATTTCTTAGGAAGCTTCGAAACCAAGATAAACCTCAAACGTATGATACTACAAATTAACGATACAGAAATCCTAATCAGAAAAGACAACAAGAAAAGATATACTTTACAACCACATACACTGTGCAAATATAACCAACTAATTAACGAGAAAGAAGGAGAGTATTCGAGGGATTTTTTTATCAATTTCTACAGACTCTTGGTCCGTACTCTTTTTTGCAGTTTGTTTTTCTTTTCTTTCTTCTTATTTTTTTTTGTTGCGTAATCTTTATAACACTAGTGAGTTCCTTTTTTTAAATACAATTACACTACTACTTTTACTTACACTAGGACGACAGTTGTCAGTGGCGACGGATGTATCCTTGAACGGAGTTCAGAGAACGGAGAGCAGATATTCGAGGGATTTGTAACGTCTTCAGATTTATACCAACTTCTTTAGTCTCAGTTAAGGACGGTACTTTTAGCATAATAATAACTAATACCACAGAAAAACCCTTGCAATTTAGAAAACAGATAAACATTAAACTCCGGCCGCTTCCCGAAACGTCAAAAGAAAAAGACTCACAGGAAATATCCCTGAATAAAATTAACTTCAATGAAGTTGACGAAATATTAAAAGTAAATCTAAACACCGACGAAGTCCGATATAAAGTAGGTGATAGTTTACAAACAAGTAGCTAAAAAATCACGAAGTAAAAAGACGGAACCGCGTTATCTAGGACCGGATCGGGATCGGATTGGGATTCATCCCTTTCAAATTGCGGAGATTGTAGATAAACATGTTAATGCCAAAACAATTAGAGTGCATTTTAAAATGCTCCCTCGTAATGTTCCAGATGCATCGCCATCATAAGCGTCCTCCGGTTCGCCTCAAGTGTAATAGAACACTGGAAAATCATAACGGACTGATTATTCTTAAGGAAAAGTCCGTTCAACAACAAATAGACACATATCTTTTTTGCGTTTATAACCTCACCCAATTTAGAGATTTATACACGGAAACGAGATAAATTTTCCTTAACCTTAGTAGATAGAAAATAATAATAACGAAAACGGAAACATCATAGAAATAGAAGAAATAGTACATCTGGTTTTAATCATACGCAATCGTTGGTTACCACTTTATACGGTTTTATAAAAACAAAAAATGGGACCCACCTGCACTACCTTTCGGATAAAAAAAGGATTTTCAAAATCAGTCCACCAGGGGCGGAGTTATGACGTAACATGCATAAAAAACTTACAAATGAATTAGGTACCTCCTTCTTTTGGAATTCAGTCGAAAACATATATTCATCTCAATATTTCGATGTCAATATTTTTGTTTACTGTTTCGTCAGTTGAAACTATAGTAACATATTCGTATAATGTTTAACCAAGGCTACAGGTGGCTTTTACCATTTTACGCGCCGTATTGTTTTAAGGTTTGTAACAATACTCTTTGTTTCATCATAAGATGTATTATTTATGACCTTCTTAGATCTCATATGGACTTGTTTGGTTAAATGCTTATTGCTTTGGCTAAAAACAGCAACCAGTTTTGTTAAAAATATGCCTAAATTAGTCATAATATGTGTAAATACACACGTGTGACATACACGCATATATACGCACACGTAAATACACGCATGTCAAACTGACACCTCTGTCAATTTCAACATGTCCAATCGATATGACATAATTGACAATCGTTCCCTTAATTAAATTAAACAATTGTTTACAGGAAATTGATGGTAATATGAATTGATTGAACTTTTACCACGCTTGCAAATGTCATAGCTTATTGTTGCATACGTCTAAGAAACTGTTATCATCTCTATTTTACTTAAAGAGTATGACAGAGACGGCAGTATCGTAAAACGGAGACTCTCACGAGTGCACAGTTGTACGTCTAGAAATAAGTGGTCAAGTGTTGTCTAGATAGAAACGAGTGATTACTAGTCCGTGATGAGTGGCCGTATGGGAGTTCCTACTGGTGACGTTTTGACCTCTGAACAATTGCCGGCCACTTAATGGACCTCCTTTTCCGTGTCAGCGAAGACACTCAATGGACACATTGATATCGACCCTAATTATTGCGACCTTATGAAAAGGTCACAGGAATATTTAAATCAGTGTAATGTGACCAATAATGAGATATACTACAATGATGTTTTCGTAATATTTTTTCGGTAACAAGGAATCTGGTTCGTATTTTTTCCAAATGCACATTTACTACTTTCTGAACATTTGGACATCAAATCTAGATATTACTCTAATCTTATAAATAAATGCATGTTAAATTCATAGCAATAATTAAAAAAAAACGAAATATAATAATGAAATTAAAATGCTGCATATAACTACTAATAGAATTTATGCATATAAAAATAAAAACAAAAAAGGCATCGTTTTAGAAACATTTTAAAGCTTCTTTTATGATTTCACGCTTATACCAATAAAGTTATACAACGTTTTATCAGAGCTGTTACAGGGTCCTGTATATGAGAGATAGGAATGACGTCGTAAAACATACACAACAAACAAAATCGATTATTTTATAACTCATTGAATTTAAAATTAATTTGTTAAACTATTAACTACTCGTATTATAAAGACAAATATTTTCTATTTTTATAAAGCTTGTTACACACCTTCAGTTTTTACCGCACGGTTTTAATATACAGTTCGACTTTTTATGTTAGAAATACTTTAACGAAAAAAAAAAAAATCCTCCAAAGAGAAAATTAAAACCTGTTATGTCTATTTTTCACAGTTGTAAAAATTAGAGACATAGCTTTCTTCCATCTTTTCCATAACTTAGTTTTATTTGTAGTACACTAAATATTCCTTCCATAATTTTTAATCGAGATCTTTATAATTTGTTAGGAAAAAATATTTTAATCATCGTAATAAAGTTCTTTGGACATACGAGTAATGTATGTCTGTTATACTCGTAGTATGTTCTTTATTAAAGAATTGCTTTCTAACACGCGCCAATCTTGCCTTTGAACATCTGTACAAAAACATTTTAGGTTAGTAATTAACAGAAGTGGCTTTATTGTGGCAAGCACACACGATTATCCGAACCTGGGGAGTGTTACCTCTACTCGTAATTGCTCCTTTTTGTGTCAACATTGTTAATTTGAGAATTGCTATTAGTATAGGCCCATTTTTCGCCCCATATCTTATGCCATTTGTGTTCTTTTAATTTGAGTGATGACAATAAACCAGTCGAGGATATATATGGTTAGTAAAATGTAATTTGCCATCTGAACGCAATTAGGATGAAACTTATAGTTTTAATTGAACAACTGTGTAGGAAAAATAATAACTGTACAGTTCAACTGCTTGACAATTCAGTTAAAAATGTTAGAACTGTAGGTATGTAGCGGGCTTTATTTTTTTATACTATAAGATGGCAAACGAGCAAACGGCCATCTGAATCCACCGAAATGGAAAGCGACCGTTGCCCATAAACATCCGCAATTGCAGATGCGTTGCCTAGATGTTAAAGCGGGCTCTGCCACTGTTAAACGCTTGTTTGTTTTTTGTATTATAAAAAATCGGTTCGCAATTATTGTCTTATTTATTTAAGGAAATGACAATCAAGTTTTCTTTTTTAAATTATAGTAAATTTTCCGTTACATTGTAAACATTAAAATGTAAATCCTGCGAATCCTATTAATGAATACAACTGAGACAAAAATTAAATAGTATACGAAGTTATGTAGTGCCGTGCCCCAGTTGCTCTGCGCTCTGAGGATTGTTGACTCACAGACGTCAAGCTGGAGCCTCTCTTCGTAAACACTACGCTTTCACGTGAAAAGAACCAAATTAAAATACTGCTATAAAGGCTTTACGACCTTATTTTACAATTTAACATTTATTGAAAATTCTTACAAAATTTTAACTGGTGAACTAAAACAATTGTATGTTTATAATTGGTTAACAAACGCCTATAAAATGTAAATAAGTATCTTAAAAAGTTTTAATGAAACACGAGATGTGTTAGTTTAATTGGAGATTGAAAGTGTAAAACCAATCTTAAAAGAAACTTGCTAACATAGCTACGTTATCAATGTGATTTTTTTTCATAAAGAATTGCTTGCTATTAATAGAGAAGATAGTAATTTTTTAACTGAAATACCTTGTAACTACTCGAGAAAGTTTAAAATTGGACAATCCTTTACTAATTCTTCGGCGTTTTACTGTTTTCTAATAATTCTCTTTAATGAAATCAATTTATCGTTCGACTTTTAATCGGTTACATTTATAAAGGCTATACAAAATGAAATCTCGTGACTTGAATAACATTATTTTTATACTCAAGATTTTAATTATTAAGAACTTTGTCTACACTAATATTATAAAGAGGAAAGATTTGTATTTTTGTACATTACGAAATAACTCAAAAACTACTGGGCCTATTTTAATATTTTTTTCACCATTAGAAAGGTAATTTATTTTATGAGTAACATAGGCTATGTTTTTAATTGTTTTTTTAATTACACGAAGACGAAGTCGCGAGCAACAGCTAGTATTCTATAAAATTTACACAAATTGATTGAAACCTTCAGATGTAATCTGTCGGTAAGTGTTTTGTAATTTACTGGTATTTAAATAGTTTCGGTGAAAACCTAAATTCAAAATTTTACAGAAACATTTTTACGTATGAAATAGACAATGGACTGTTAAACGTCTATTGTCTGTAGAAATAACTCACCGTAGTGAGCGATCGACCATTCAGCAATCGACAACTTAAGCGTCATTGAGGTGGTTCACAAAAATTTTTTGTAAGCTATTGTTCTACTCTTACTGTTTAAGTTATTTGTAAAATTGTTATAGGTTTTTACAAGAAAAAAAATTTAATTTTTAACTAATGGAGTATAATAAGATTATTACGTTACCATTATTACATTACTTAACCCTTACTTCGAAGGAGATTTTGTAAAAAAAATATTATATGCTAGCTATCGCCCACGACTCCGTCGGCGTGGAATTAAAAAAAATGAAAGTGAGTAGCCTATGTGTTCATCCAGACTTTCCTCTACATCTTTACCAAATTGCTAAATCCGTTTAAACGTTTCTACAAACTCTAACAAACATCCATCCATCCACTCATCTAAACTTTCGTATTTATAATATTAGTATGATTACCACCA
>DVQG01001047.1:0-11913 GCA_018231605.1 Papilio ambrax
AATTCCTCTTTGGATTAATTAATTACATCCATACCTTTATGGAACTTAGAATATAAATTACACTTTGTGTTTGAATAGAGCTAAATCCGAACACCAATAATTATCGAGCACGCACGTTTCAATATAGTACAGTCGCTGTGGTACGCGGTGTTACAGTTACAGAAAAATCGCCTTGTGCCAACTAAGTTTTGTTATAAAATAACAACCACTGTCGGTTACGAGCGAGACTACAATATCCTCAAAGGCCGGCAACGCATCCGTAGTCCTCTGGTGTTGCGGATATCCATGGGCGTTTTGAGCACCGCTGTGTTCCCGCCGTTCGATTGCCCCCTTTTTTATATAAAAATAGTAATACCTACTGAGTATTGCGTATTGTGGAATATGCTATAGTACATGATGTTTAAACCACTATAGTTTTGGAGTAATACCTCCAACGAAGCGCATTGTACCTCATCTATTCACTTTGAGGCGAATAGACCAAGGCGATTTAATCTCACTACGTCCATACAATCCGCTTACAACATCCATTAAATTTAGACACGGTATAGGCTTAGCTTTTGAGTATGTTGCGACGGCTTAGTAACATAGGCAGTACAGGATCGGACTCGATTTATTGATGAAATAATTCACAAATTCAGTTTTATTCGGTGGTTTATACATTTTTAATTCTAAAATAAGTATTTCAACATCCTTTTATTTAATTACATAGTAATTTAAGCTAAATATCAATTCACAACTTGACAATTCTCTTTGTTAGTCAAATCACACTTTCAAAATAATTGTCCAGTTATTACTCTTCGATCAATTAATCGTGAATATTTCAATCGTTGTCACAATTGGCTGGCAGTTGTACGTAATGTGACCTAATTTTAAATTAAAGTGAGAATCGATTATAAGAATTTTGGTTTCGTATATCGTGGAGTAAGTAATGCTGGCGACTTCGCCGGCGTGAAGTTAAAAAAAATGTAGCCCATGTTACTCACTGATAAATTACCTTTCTAATAGTGAAAGATTTTGTAAAATCGGCCCATTAGTTTTTGAGTTATTTCAATACATACAAAAATACAAATATTTCCTCTTTATAATTTTACTACCTGTTGCTCGTGACTTCGTCCGCGTTAAAATATAGTCTGTGTTACTCACAGAGAAATAACCTTCCTACAGGTAAAAGAATATTTAAAATGGGCGCTTTAGTTTTTGAGTTATTCAATATATACCAAAATATAAAAAATCTCTTTATAATGTTACAGATATTTCCATACTAGATTTGGTACACACAAAAAATACAAATAATTTTGAAAATGGAATTATCTAAATCATAGACGCTACACCTGGCTTCAATTATTTTAGGCCGTATACGGTTTATAGTGTTGTCGCAAATTCATCAGACTGAATATCGATTCAGCGTTTCAAAGACATTGTAAATTGAATAGTGTATCAAATAGTTTCATTCAACTATTAAAGTGGTTTCTTGTCTACTACCTCTTCATGAAGGTTTTTTAGTATTGTTTTTAGAATAGTTTCATAGTGTATTTGTTTTAACTGATTATGAATCAATGCTGTGATTGGCAACCATTTTTTTGCATTTTTAGTGAACAAATTGGTAATACTATAATATAATAATGAAGTTCGACTCCGAAATAATCTACTTGTTGTTTGTACCTCTTTAGTTATTTTTTTTATGAGATATAGTTGTAATATATTTTATTTCATACCAGTAATAATGGTACTCGGATAAAATGTCTAATTTTCCTTAGCAACATTTTCACGCAGAGTATAGAAATTATTTGTTAGACGATTTACTGGAAACGTTATTAACCGCACATCGACGGCGGCGTTGAGAGTAAACGTGTTTGAAACTGTTAACTAACTTATTACGTATATTGAGTTTTACAACCCTTTCATATGATATTTGGAATTTCATCCAAAATATCAATGTAGTATGACCATGCTAACAAAAATGACTATTTTTATAACGTAAGAAAAAAAACGTTTGGTAAGTAGTTGTAAACTAATTTAATTCTAAGAGCGGACGCAACCTGAAAATAAACTTGCATATATGGAGGTGCGCACACTACTCGATTTTTAGCTGTTGAATTTGCTGCGAAACAATCGACAATCGCACAACAGTTATGCGATAGATTAGTCATAGGTGTGCGCCCGCCCTAAAACTTTTTTTTATTGAAGAAGATAAAGACTTCATTTATTTTTACGAATAGTTTAATCATTTTAGTCTCATAGTAACTTAAAAAAATCACAATTTATTAAATCATGTTTACAGTATTTTTATGGATACATACCATTAGAAACCAATAGAAGCTGGGCTTACACGTTATTGATAATATTATATCGACTAATGGAAAATTCCGCGGATGTTTGTCACAGTGAGCAATAAGATAATTTACCATTGAGTTCAGGTATATTCAGTCCTAATTTGTTTGTGCTCTCAAAATTATCCTAATTGTATACGTCTAGACATATTCTATCTTTTCGTAAACAAATTACGATCTTCTATAGAATACAACCTGAATTACTTACATTATACCACAGAAACGGAGTAAACAGATTATCGTTTCTCTGTATTTTCTTTCCTCACGTTTTCATGTGGGGGTTGTTTATCTCTTCATTATATGTTCGAGAATATTTTTGTTTTTGAACCAATATTAGTCAATAGATTCTAAACAAGCGGTCGTCTAATGGTGAAAATTCGACTGTAAAATAGCTATAGATTTTTTTACGTAATAAAAAGTTTTTGTAAATATTACGTTACCGAAAACCATAACTTTAATTGAAAATAAATATTCCAGTTTTTGATTTGTTTTTACGCAAATATTATCTAATAGTGATCGCGTCGCTTACAAATGTACCACAATTGTAGTCGACGTTCTTATCCGTAAAAGTCGAAAACGTATTTCAAATCTGTTCAGCTCGTCACACGTACTAGCGACTTGCATTTTCCAATAGCATTTCTTATTTGAAAATGTGTTTAAAACGTAAAACATTTTCCACTTTATAAAATATGTATCTTTTTAATGTAAATGTTTTTTATTAATATACCTTACGGTTTGTAAAGTTTCTACTCCTTTTAAATGTTATTAATATTATACGACGTAGAGAATTTAAAATACATTGCCGCTTAATCAAATTAATTACGCTTGATAGTGACGCAGTGTCAATGTTATATTTTAAATTGAATCAAATTCAATTTCAATGACGCGTATGGAAATGTATTTTGTAAAAATGCATTCCGCGAAACCTCGTATTCATGTAACCTAATGGTGAACATCGCACTTAAAATTCAAAGATTTTCACGCAGTGAAAATTTTGCAGCAGTAACAAATTTTATTTCTGTAAATAAAAATCTCTCAAGGTAAGCATGGGTTATAGGTACAAAAAAAATGAACCCACTAATTAGTACAGGCCCACTTTAGTACACTTTTTATCGACTTCCCAAAAGAAAAAGATACACAATTCGTCTGTATATTTTTTTTGTGTGTTACGCGATATCTTCGGGACTTGTGGAGCGATTTTAATTTTTTTTAGTTTATTTGAAAGGTAGTGCTTACTGGTGGGTCCCGTTTATTAATTTTTGGAGTCAAAGACTACGGCGTAGTTAAATAGGTTAGCTCAAAATCGCATGACGAAAATGAGGGTCTATTTTTTTATTTTTGATAATTTGTCCAGTTATTCATTTTAAAATACAAATTCTTGTTCTCAACTCATCACGATTTATTAACATGTCTGAAAAATAATTCAAGTCGATTTTTTCTATTACAATACTCAAGAACCTCACAAGGAGTTATGAATAAATAAGGAAAAGAGCTGTAGGAAAGTAGATTAAAAAGTAGAACGTCTATCGAGATGTACAAATCCATATAATCAAAAGAAATGTATTTGTACGACGACATATTCACTTGACAGTATTCGTGACAGTACATACGTATATGTATGCGAGTACTATACAAGGTACAGCGATGGCGATACGTTTGTGCGACTCATCTGTGCACTATATCCGCCAAATATGATATCTCTGCGACGTAACGGTATCAAAATGTTGGATGGTCGTTTAATTATGATCTACCGTGCAGGAACAAAGCGTTTGAAATATCAATATAGATGAATAGTGTACCGTAAGGAGCGCTGTACACGTACTGCGATTAATCAATATTGGCGTTGGCTTTGGGGGTTTTAGCTTTTAGCTATACTTCAAACTTGTTCGTTAAAAGCATTCATCAATCCAAGGAAATACTTTAAGTTAATATAAATAGATGTTTCTTTTAGAAAGTTTGTCTCATTAAAATTTTAGTTTCGATACACGAAGGACTTTATACCTTTACCTTTACCTTTTTGGTTTCCAATTTGTATCGGATACATTTTATTAAAAGGTGCATCGCAAAGAATTCTGTTTTATACTTTTTAAAGGGTAGTCTGTATTTTCGTCTTATTTACGAGAGTAACTGAATTTTCTATAGAATAAAGTCAGCCTTCGAAGGATACGTTTTCTAAGTTTGATTCTGGTAAAAGCTCTATCGATCCGGTACTGTCCTGGCGAATGTATTTTTGGATCTGACGTCTTTCAAATTTAATTCAACGTCGAAAATAATTTTTACTCATGATCAAAGATAAATTGGAAGAGCCAATCAAAACGTTATCAAACACTTCGATGTCGTCCATTGATAATAAGCTTGTGAAATAATAGGATGGTACCAATTCAGAATATTTAATTTATTACATTTTAAATGTTATAAGATACTTAATAGTAGTTAGTATATTGCTTAATTAACTTCCATTACTAACACTATTACTACTACTACTAGTACTAAGTACAACTATTTACTTGAAACGACTTATCCTAAGCCTTACTTGATTGCAAGGAGTCATAAATTAATTATGTTATAACCTAACTAACCATGTAGCAATAGATTAATCAAGTTATAACATATCTATTAAGTCTGAAGATAACATTTACATATATTATATTAAAAATTTATTTGTTATGTTCTACAACAATAAACATTATTATTAAAATAATTCCCTTTATTCAAAATCCACCGTCATTAACAGAAGCAATATAGAATTAAAAATAATATTTTACTAGAGAATACTTTCAACTAATACGAGTATGTACTCGTACGTTTATGTAATCGATCTACTGCATGTTACACGTTGAGTTCGATATTGTGAGGTTCAGCTTCGCTCAAACAAACTAAATAGTACTCTCCAAAATTACAACTGACTTTACCAAACATTTTCAACACAAAGTTAGATACATTAGCGAGCACGGGTAAAACCTTATAAAATTTAAGATACAGGAATCTCGTTGCTTTACTTTTTTTTGCGCTTACACTTAATCTCCTACTCGTCACGTTAAACTTAATACGATATTTATTAACATTTCGCTTTATATAGTTATCCATATTTGCACGATATGTTTCTTTGGTGTATTGTACATTTGCCAATCAAAACAAATTATTTCTTTTTATATTCTAAACTGTCATTCTGTTTCGTGTTGTAGATAATAAAAAATTGTCTCTGGATTTTTTTCTATTCAAATTCTTTCCAATTTGATTTGGATAAAAACGTGAACGCTTAATTTCACATAAAACGTGCACTGGGAGTTTATTGCTAGGATGAGCAATCAATTGGCGGTTGGGCAGTGATCGCCGTTATTAGTGTTTGTAAGGGCGTGACACGAGCCTCGGCGACTCGCGGTAGTTGAACGCAATCAAAATATGCATTACTATTACATTATGCAGCTGCTGATGGGTTGCCTCTGTCGGGGAATGATTAATTGCGCATCACATATTCCCAGGTATGTATGTATAATTCACAAACTTATTTACTGTTTAAATCAGCATTGGAGATTAATAAATGTTGAATATTATATACCCTTAGGCAGTATTCTAGTCGATCAATTAAAACTTGGGACAATCCATTATAAATTACCACTGAATTTAATTAACGTTTATTTATTAATAAAACAAAAATTAAGTCTTTGTTTCATTTGGTAACAATAAAGGCCAATAGTCTGCCAGAATTTTCTATAAAGCCAATCAATTCAAACCTTATTTAACTTGTAAGCTTTAGCTGGAAATAATTTAGATAATATCAGTGATCGTTTGATTAAGTACCCTTTGATAGGGACCATCAAATTGAAGACTTAGTCGTTTTGATTAATGTATCGTATTAATATTATTTTTAGAAGTCTCAAGACACTTGTCAAAGAGCAACACAAGATATTTACGAGGGACTCGAGACGGCGCAAGTTATTTTTGTTTTATAGCATTAACTTATTTTTAATTCCATTTCCAACCGTGAAAGATTTTTTTTTTATTTGTAGGACGTTTCTAAGGAAAATGGTGCTACATTGGTTAATTCATCCTCATCTCATCATTATTAAGAAAACCGTTTTTATTAAAAAGTTAAGGAATGTTGAGAGAGTCCCAGGAACAAAGTTATAAGCATATACTTTTACGTCATTATCTGTACAATGACTAAAATTGGAGTGTCTGTATGTTATTGCATATTATGAAAGAAAAAAATCAGATTTCGCGAAATGCATTTATGTTGTTGAACGAAAATCGAATTAAAAATATGTCTATCTGTTTGTCCGGGAAATGTTCGAAATGACTGGGCCAATTTTATCGGGACTTTTTTTTAAATTTCGCTCTAACGAAGTTTGCGGGCGATCGCTCGTTGTAAATAATAACTATATACAATATAAACTCGGCTTCCATTCTGTTATACATTGAATAGTTAATTAAATCGTAATGTTACATTACATGCCTATACTCACTGATATGTAAAAATGGATAGGTGATTCTGAAATTACAGATTTGGATTTTTTCTGACCAAAACGTACCTTTAACAGTTAAATCTGTCCCTATTATTAGGTGGAACCCTCTTCGCGGTGACCGACCGCAACCATCAGCGCCAAAATGGCGAAAATCAAATAGACGCAAAATACCGCAGCTTAAAACCAGTCCGTTTATAAATGTCATTGCCTACATACGAATTATTTTCATTAGCATTGCGGTCGTAAATACCATTAATTTATGGAAAATACAATTTATAGTGAGCAAAGAGGATTAAACCCAATTGAATTTGGCTCACATGCATATTGTCAATATACTTATCTGTTACCTCAAACCTCGATTGAAGTGCACTGTCCATGAACGTATTTGCTCATACGCGAATAATTTTAATTTTCGATTATACGCGAGCTTTCGAATCGTGTACAAAACAAATATGTTCTATCCTGTGATGGCTCTGTTTCTGACAAATAACCCTGTTTGTTTTCGTATTTAAGTAGCCTTTGACAGCCGTAAACCCCCTAGCAGTCCAAAGGTCATTTCAGTTTTGTGTTTGAGTAGTGTTTTACATAATACACGTGAGTCTGAACGACTACAAGCTATACGACTCATAACAGAGTGCTTAAATTCTTTCTGCCTGTACCTACTAGCGCTCTTTACATAAACGGTGTAATGTATGTATCTATACAACGATAACCGATGAACTGCTTTAAAAAAAAAACGGTTTTTCAATTAAAAAACAATTATTTTATGTTTTTTTTTCTTCACGTTTACTCGAAAAATACTGCGTTTACTTTATAAATGTAGTCGCGACCATTCCTACGGCCTATGTTGATTTCTGTCGGACTTATTTAACTTAGAAATGCTCCTTTGGTTAGTTAAAATGCAATTTACTGCAGCCCCTGTGGTTCTCCCGTTATTATTCCGCGCGAGTGAAAATATTCAAGGAAAATTCGTTCATGATTCAATTTCGTCGCTTTTTCCTGCCTCTGTAAAAGCAAAAATAGCGGTGATTTTTTTTTAAATAATTATCACAAAACTTCTACCATAATAGGCACGAATCTGAATTTCTAGATTTAAAGAAAGTTCTTAGTAGTTAGTGTTAAATGCATCAACTCCAAATAGGCTCATTATCGCCTGGATACGTGGATAGTCACAAAGAGTCATATCGTAATACACAAAATAAAGACAAGTAAGTAACTTGGCATCCTATTGTTCTGTTACTAACGTTGTTCAATTTGAGTTAGTGCCTAGTTCAGTTGTACAGTCAAAGAAGGAACAAAAGAGAAAAACCTAACCCCATATCCGTTGTCGTTCGGATTGTCGATTACGATAATGAATTTCAAAAGAATTTCAGATTCACTCGAGTTTTTCAATTTGCAGCTACGATGTGGATTTTTTCTAAAGCAGTCAGTTAGTTTTTCCAGAACACAAATAGATTTAACTGTACAATTCGATAGTTCAGTAAAACTGTCAATTAAAACTGAGTGTATGTAACGGTTTTTACTACAACTTTATTAAAACTATATTTTTTTTTGCATTGCAATGTATTTAAGATTCAGCTAAAAGAACAATTTAAACTCTGAATTACACTTTTCTTAGGATCTGAGGATGTTTTTTTCCATTTTGACACTCTAATAAACATAAAATTAAAAAAACGATTAAAGAACGGGCTATTTTCCTAAAATGTTATCGTTTATTATTCAAATAACTTGTCGGCATAGATTAATTACTATGCGCAAATTGTCGCGAAGAAAATACACCCACGTTTAACTTTGTGTCTAGACTAAAGATCTTACCTGTCCGACGCATTATCGCTGATTTCACTAAACAAACAAATGTTTTTATAAAATTAATATGTTATTATTTTCTATTCGATTTCTATAATATCAATAATAACATCATATTAACTTCTTAAATAAATACATATGTTAAATTTTAACTTTTCATTATTAAACTTTTTGGATTGTTGTACACTATAGTTAACATTTTTTCTGGGTATCGAAATGACGATCGCCGCCAGCAAAACAGACCGTGACCATTTTGTTAACGAGCACTCAAGAAATTCTAGGTTTTCATCATCATCTCATTTGTTTTCTTGAAAATGTATGGGTGAAGAATCCTCTGTACAAATATCCTCTTGCACTATTTGGCTGCTTGTTAAATCTTTTTTCAGCTCCTTAAAATTAAATTCAATCTTTATGAGTACTATATTGAAAATTACGCAATAAATTAAAGTGCATCTCTTTTATTTATTTTTAATGATAATTTGTGTGCTATCTGTTGCGGTTGCGTAACATGCAAATAGCACAATTATACAAACATTAAAGAAAAAAAGGAGGATCTTGTTGCGATGTTCAATCAAAATAGTCACTTAGCTTTGTAGAATATGTCAATTGCGTATTGATTGGTAACGTAATTTAAATCAATGCAGATGTCCAGTCTAGGTTCAACGCATAACAACTACTATCTAATCAAAATGAGATCTCAGTATAATTGTATTTCACCAATGTCTTTTTGATTTAATTATTTCAATAGAATGTGATTATTTGATATATCGGTGTTATGAATATCAAAAGCTTTTACAACAAGGTCTGTTTCACTATTAAAAGAGATATCGAGTAAAAAAATCTTTTGAAAGGGTCACTCAATGACGAGCTTTTAGTTTAGATAGCTTTGTTCAAATGGAAGCGTATAAAATGCTGAACGACTTTTAGCTGGATAAAACCTGTATATTTTTATTAATGGAATTATTCCTGCCTCGCTATTTTATTTTCAACCCTGATTCTAGATAGGACACGACAGTGGTGCGATGCCATGTATCTAGGATATATGTATTTACCTCTATGTTTTGTACCTTTTACTATAATCTATATATTGTACATCACTTACTCCACTTCCTTCTTGAGAATATCCCTTGTCATACAATCCGTCGATAATTTCTTCGATCTTATTCTACTTTCGTTGCCATTCACATTCATTCTATACTCTTTATTCTTTATTCTTTAATACGATGCTGCTTGAAATTGTATATCCAGATTTCTCATATAAAACTATTTGTACCAAACCCTTCATATCCCGATATTACATATTTTACATTCAATAAACTTCAACTACAAACTGGGAGCTATGCAATATATCTTTATCTTCTAAGAACGAAAAGATTTCGATGCGACGAGAATATTTGAACAATATTTTATACACAAAATTGAAACATAATTAAATTTCAGTATCTATAATAGATACTTCATGTATTTTGATATTAATCATACTAATATGTTAGAAGGCTGAACGGATTTCGATTAAATTTGGTGTAGATGTAGCGGATAGTTTGGAAGAACACATAGGCCACTCAATTTTGTTTTTTTTTTTAATTCCACTTGGACGGAATTGCGGGCGAAAACTACTAACAAATTATACTAGAATTAGCTTCATGATTTCTTGGTAGAAAAGATGGCGGTATCGCAAAAACGTTAACAATTGGGTAGATGTTGATTTACACGGGAAATAAGTATAAGCGAGATATTTGCTACGTACACTATACCCACGACATGTCTATCTAACTTACCAAGTTTTCAAAAATCATCTTATGCTACAATGCTTGGTCATTCGTTATAATTTATTCATTATTTTTTTGTAAAGACTAGATACTCGGCGTTTTATAGCGTTAAAAGCTAATGCTTTTGGACAAAGTCCATTCACACGTAATTGTCACTGTAGTTGTCTTAACGGTTTCGGCTATCTGATACGTTTTCCGCATAACATCTTCCATTACGCTCATCCATGCATTGGCAGCACGTAAATCTCTTTAGTACTTAAATGTAGTACGTATATGAACGCACTGAACAAAAAATAAACTTTTATTAGGATCGGTAATGATGTCGCTCACTAAATTGTACCTTCATCCTTTCCACATCATACTCGGAAAATTCTATTTATAAGTGTTTGTAAAGTACAAGCAGTCTCATTTATACTGCTTGGTAACCTCACATTACTAAATATCTTATTATTATATTTCTCAAAGAGATTCACTTCGGTACCAAATCTATTCATTATAAAAATAATCGAAATGCTATTGTTAGAAGCAGTTTTTATTAGACATCTTTCATGTTGCATATAACCCATAACACAAGAACTAATATTAAATGGATAGTTTTAGGATACGTTCCTTCGATAATAAAAATAAAAGAATTTTCAAAATCGGTCCACCAGTGCGAAAACAAACGTAAAAAATATACAGGCGAATTTAGTACCTCCTTCTTTTGAGAAGTCGATCAAAAATAAACACAGAATTGTGAAATCCCTACCCTAGCAGATATTTATTTATACACTTACATAGTTTTTTAACATTTTCACTAGTATGGTAATAATTTACTTCCAATCAATACAATGCTAAAAGATAGAGCGAAGTACGGAGCAGATCAACACGAGAAAGCGGTCACCAAAAAGCAATCCAAATTGTGTATTTCCAATAAAACTTTTTATTGCAATTTATTTATTTTAATTTATATAAATAATGAAAAGTAACGATTTTTCAAGTATAGGTACCAAATGTTCAACATTGATGTTAATTTTATTTTTTTAAACTAACCATATTTTGAATGTACAGGAACTTAATCTTTTTATTTTATATAACGACATTATTGTGTAATTAAAATAAAATTTTACCAATGTTTAGTAAACTTATAATCTCTTATGTTTAGTAAACTTATATATAAAATAAATTATATTTTAATATTATAAGATACGAATAAAGGCATGTTTAGTAAAGTGAAAATGTAAAATACAGGAAGAATGTTATTCAGGGACATTTTAAATAATTGTCCGTAAATTTTACTCTTTAAGATAGTCACCCTATAGAAGCTCGATGTCGTAGAAGTCGTCAATGTTTCGCACATCGCTCCGATACTTAGCGCTGTATACACGGCCACTGAATTTGTGTCCATTTTCTATTACGAGAAAACTTTGTCAATTACTGAACCGTAAGTATTTTAACAATTAATGTATTGTTTTTTTGTTTACTTTCTTGAGTAACTATAATTGTTAATAAATAAATAATAAGTTAATAAATTAATAAACAATTAACTAAAGTAAAGGTGTG
>DVQG01001048.1:0-11910 GCA_018231605.1 Papilio ambrax
GCTGGTTTTCAGCCACCCCCCTTCCCAAGATGTAAAAGGGAGAGTAGATGTTTTTAAAGAAAATAAAGTAATAAGTGTATTGTTATGTAATTATCTATAGGGATTAGATATATTCGTACGGAGACTAGATTGAAAGGGAGAGGAGGAGGTAATAAAAACTATATCTTTTATTCCTAAGAAAATGTTTCCCTTTTTGTGTTATCTATGTGGATCTATGAGTATTGTATCTTTACATTTCGAAGTACTTCATAAGTATGAATATCTAAATAACATAGGGACGGATCTATTCATTAAAGGGGGAGCACCTGCCCCTTCTTGCTCTATCGACGGCCATGTAGAGAGGTTCCCTCCTTATGATCTTTAATCGATAGAGGAGGATGTAGAAAAAAGGATATTTTCTTTTGTACATTCCCCGTTTTGTCAAATCCATTATTACAAGAGGGTGGGAAGATAAGGATTTAGGTTTTCATAACATTACACAGATATTGTTGTTACGGGCTTTAAATCTGTTTTTCTTGCACGTATTGCGTTTCTGACACGGAACTTAATGTCTTCTCGATAAAACATTTTGTGTATAATCTGGTGATATACGATCTGTATTCGATTAAGGATTAATATATTATATAGGTATGCGTTTGTTTTTAATTGATTTCTGCTAATATACTCTGTAACTATTTTATCATAGCGCTACATCACTTTCTTCTGGATCTATTTTAAACGCAAATAACGTAGCAAGGTCTGAGATGACGTCACTACTTTGTTTTCGTGACCTAGTCAGTTTATAAGCGTTACACCAGCGCACCGAGTTAATTATTTATTTAATTTTTATTTCACCCAGGAGGAAAATAAAAAGCTCCAGTTATCCGGATTTATCCTGTTTTGTATTTTTATAACACAAATACTCTAGAGGAAATGTTAGTAAAATTACGAAGTAGTCCAACTGTTATTTACTTCGTATTCAGGAATTATATCAGAGTAGTAAATTTAACGTTGTGTAATATGACTACTCCTGAAATCTATCTTATATTATTTGTTAGCATAAATAGTTTATTTTGCTGATAAACCTTGGCTTTATAAAGTTTTGTGAATGAGATAAGAGATGAGATGTGATTCATCAAATTTGAATTCGATAGGGATGTACCGTGACCATTTTATGAGTACCGTTTATAAATAAAATTGAAATTATGTTTCTTGTATCTATTTCCAGATGCTAATCCATGTTTTATCTATATTTTATAGTATTTTATTATGTTTACATATTATTCATCATCACCAGCTCACTATACGTCCCCACTGAGGGGCTTGGGGCCTACCAGTTCAGTTCAAAACTGGTCTAATTTTTTTTTACATTTTAGTAAAACATGTTCTAATAATTTCAAATATTTTTTTCTGTTCACAGCTGACGATGACGACATACCTTTAGAGTCACAATGCCGTCCATATATCGAAAAAGCACTTAAAGAGCTGGAATCTGGAGACACAGAAACAGGTACTGTATATCATATATAAAAAATGTGTTATATTAGCTGTACCGGCGACTTTTAAAAATCTATTAATTTAGTTAAAAACCTAAAAAAATCAAAAGTTATATGAATGTTATGAATCAATCATATCTCTTCTGGTGTAGACTAATCTTTAGCCTGAGATTTCTCGCGCCATTTGGTTACTGAGCAATTCCCTTGGCAAGCGTTCGTCTACTTTTTCCAGCTGAGACATTAAGCTTTTGTACACGGCTGTGATATAGATTGGGCTATATTTAACAAAGGTGTAACCGTTACTATGTATTAATTTAGCACAATAGAAGATACGTTGGTTGACCTCTTTAAAATATTGTAATAAACTATCTTTGACTAACGTCTGTAATAAATTTCTCATAGCACAACATAGTAGGGTATTTTAATGTAGTAATGCATTACAAGAGTTTCATAATTATAAAGAATATTCTTGATCGACTAAATAACAAAGCCAGTGATTCAAGTTTACCTTGGCGGTCTTATATTAGTGAGAATGTTTTCCTAATGTAGACAAAATTTGTATCAGATTTGTACAGCGTCCTACCGGGCGTAAAGTTAGTCAACAAAATATATTCAATCTTTGTCGATGACGCTACGAATACATTCTCGCAACTGTCATGCAAATATTCGTAATAGACCTTCAGAACACAATTATACGTGTAGCGGGACGCAAAGGGATGCGGGGAAGGGCAATATGCATTCATGAAAGTTTCCGTAGACTGATTTTCACTAAGAAACCTTGAAATGTAAGTCACGATGTGAATAAAACTATTTTCACACCGTACTAGCGTCAACAGAAGATTACGTCAGTAATTAAAAATCAGGAATAGATGATGCTAGGCCACAAATAAAACAAACGATTCACAATAATTATTTCGTTGCGTAATTATTATGTCGTATATTAGCCCATGACAAGTTTTACTTTTAGAACGTAATCACATGGCTTGAGATTAAACAGTTCGATACCTTACGTAACATGTTAGTGATTATCGTGATCAGATTGTATCATATCAACTATTTGTATAACATGAAGTAGAAGACATAAAAACATTTTTAGGTTTAATGTAGACAGACTTAACATATTTCTGTTTAACAATGTTTATACACGTAGATCTATGAAATGTAGACACGACTAGTATTTTTCCAATAATAAGGCTCAGTCACTCCTTATAATCGGTTATCGATTGTTCTAACGTTATTGTCATTATTGCAGATTCATCAAGCAAAAACGACTCCAGTGAAGTTAGTATAGATGATGACACTAAGGAAATAAATTCCGCAGAAGAGCCTGAAAACCAAACTGGAGAAGAAAGCAAAGAAGATGAAAGCAGTGTAGAGGATGTTCCCGTCGTCGAAGTCGCAGATGAACCGTACGTGTCTCAAGCTTCTGAAGAAGATGAAGCAGGTCCAGAAGACAATAATTCGAAGGAAGATACGACAGCAGAAGCTGATGACAACGTCAGTGCGGAAGAACAGGTGGATAGTAAGGAAGACGATGGAGACAGTCAAGAACAAGCATCTGCTGATGAACAAAATGCCGAAAAAGGTAATTAAGCAAGTGGTTAATTTGATTTAAGAGGTCAGATTAAAATAAAAAAAATAATCTTTAATTATTTACAGAAAGTGGCGAAAGCGCAGAACAGGTAAACGAGGTTGAAACTGATGATGATAAAAGTGAAGAAGACAAAAAAGAGGATTCATCGGAAGTAACCGAAGCCGAAAGTCAAGAAGAAGAAGAAGGTAAGGAAAGTGAAGAAACAAGTAAAGAAGGAGATACAGAAGAGGATAAAACTAAAGAAGCTGATGATTCGAAGGAAGAAGGTGCAGATGCTGAAACGGACGATAGCAATGAAGAAGATAGGAAAGACGAGGAAGACGACGGATCTCAAGAAAAGGCTGAATCTGATGAAAAAGACGTGGAAAACAAGGAAGACAGTGGTTCTGAAGAGGTAAAGGATGATGAAGAATCAAAGGAAGAAAAGGCCGACGAAACTGAGGCTGAAACTGAGGTAGAAGATAAAGTAGAATCTGACTCAACAGCAGATTCCGAAGAAACTCCCGCGGAAGAGAAAGATGATGAGAAGTCTGAAGAAACTAGCAAAGAATCTACTGATAGTAGTGACGACGGTGAAGAGAAATCAGCCGAGGTTGATGAAGCTACTGAAAATGAATCTGCAAAATCTGACGAAGCGGAAAGTGACAAGTCAGGAGAGGATGAGGAAGGCAAGTCAGGAGAGGTCGAAGAAGATAAGTCAGGAGAGGCCGAAGAAGATAAGTCAGCAGAAGCTGACGGAGAAGCCTCTGTTGAAGACAAAGAAGACGCCGATTCAGGAGAAGAACTGCCAGAGGAAGAATTATTGAAGGTATGTTATGAACAAATATTTCTATGGGAAAATATTTAAATACGGTTTTTAAGAGATCTAAAAAGTTACAGGTGTGCTTTTTATTACTGTAAAGTTTGTGTAGCTTTATCTAAGACACATTAGAAATTGTTTGTTTATTAAATATTTAAATATACATACATAATAATAATATATAATATTCTTTCATTCATGTTATTCTAGACAGAAGAAATTCCGGAAAATCTAAGATCCCGTGACCATATCATTCAAATATTGAGATTAGATGAAGAGGCCAGTGAGGCGGAGCTAATCATTGAAAAATCTGCAGATATCATTCTGAGGGATTTGAAAAGAGTTTACGAGAATTCCATAAAGCCTTTAGAAGGGGTTTACAAATACAGAGACTTAAGTAACAGACACTTTGGTGATCCAGAAATATTTTCTAAGCCTTTAGTATTATTCATGGGACCATGGAGCGGAGGAAAGTCGAGTATTTTAAACTATTTAACCGGTTTAGAGTTCACTGAGTGGTCTTTGAGAACTGGTAATTGTTTGTTTTTAAATTGATTTAATTTACAAAATATGGTAACACTTAATACATTTTTATGTGGAATTTAGGCGCTGAACCCTCACCAGCCTACTTTAACATTCTGATGCACGGTAAAGATCCTGAAGTACTTGACGGTACTCAACTGGCAGCGGATTGGACATTTTCCGGATTGCAAAAGTTCGGCCAAGGATTAGAGGAGCGCCTTAGAGGTCTCAAATACCCAAGTAAACTATTAGAAAAGGTAATTAAATGCTTAAAGTAATAAATCTCGCATATGCCAATGCGTTGTAATAAATTGGACAAAAAATAATTTATTTAATACAATCAGCTTACGTTTTACCTGTTTCAGGTTAATATTGTTGAAATTCCCGGCATTTTGGAAGTCAGGAAGCAAGTGTCCCGTGTATTTCCGTTCAACGACGCCTGCCAGTGGTTCATCGACCGCGCAGACATCATCTTCCTCGTCTACGATCCCTCCAAGCTCGACGTCGGACCTGAAACTGAAGCTATACTCGATCAACTCAAGGGTAGAGAATCTCAGGTAAAACCTATTTTTTTAATCCAAATGTTCCATATTCAAATTGAATTAAAGAAACTACCAATTTACAAACGTTGTATGTGTCAGTGTTGCCTTCTGTAAAAAAGTCGTCATTATAAAAAATACGATTTTTGAACACATTGATAATAAGTCGTGTGTTCAAAAAATCATTTTCCATATCACACAAAAAGTGTAATGATAAAATAATTTTTGCTGTCCAGACACGTATCGTCCTTAACAAAGCTGATACAGTTAAACCTGAGGAACTGATGCGAGTTCAGAGCGCACTGATCTGGAACATATCGCCGTTGATGAGTTCTGCCCAGCCTCCCGTCATGTACACTGTGTCCTTGTGGTCAATGCCGTTCGACGCGAGTGCGCCGGCAAGGTTACTTCAGGCTCAGGAACGGGAGTTATTGAGAGATCTGCGTCAGGCTGTTGACAGACGTATCGAGAATAAGATCGCCAGCGCAAGAAGATTCGCGGTGAGTAAAAGACATGGTATAAACGATGAAAGTTGTTTGTCTATACCTAGAATAACCTGAGAATAATTATGGTCAAGGAAAGTCTGCTGTGATACCATAGGTCTATTATTGTAAGTTAGGGAATATATAACGATAAGGCTGTTAATTCGTTTATTTGTTCGTTTTACTAATCTGTAGTTTGAAAAAGAGAAATAATTTTGAAAGAATTTAATTAAAATTGTATAAAACCGCAGGTCCGAGTGAGAAACCATGCTAAAATGGTCGACTGTTATCTGACGACCTATTACAACCACAAGACCATTTTCGGCAACAGGAAACTGATTGCTGACGCCATCATAGAAAACCCCCAGAACTACCACATTTACGAGGGTCTGAGCACATTAACAAACATTTCTAGGTAAGACATTTTATAAAAACTGTTTCAAGTATGAAATAAAAAAAATATGTTGAAAAGTAGTTTAAATATTTTAGGTTGGAATATTTCAGTCTTTTCGTCCAATAAAATCACTAAATTTTTATTAAAAAGGCCATGATATAAACTAAATGTTTTTTTTTTCGTTGAAATTATTTATTACTAATACTGTATTTTCAGGTACGATCTTCCCGATCCCGAAACCTACAGGGACTTCTTCAGACTCAATCCCCTCTATGAGTTCCAACAGCTGTCCGCGACGTGCACGTATTTCCGCGGCTGTCCCATTACGCGGCTCGACGTCGCCATCGCCTACGACCTGCCCGAGCTCGTCGGCAAATACAAGAAGATGGTGGAGACCGCTACCCCCCAGGGCATGCCCAAAAGTTGAGACAAATTAACCCCTCACCTTGTAACACCTGCTTTTTATTTTAGCAAATTGGTATTAGATAATTATTTTTGGGCACATTATGCATTTCTTTATCTAATTTGGCGTCAAATCACATTTGTTAAAAAGTTTCCTTTAAAAATCGCATTTCGTATTCGTTTGTTGTTACATTACTTTGCTTAAATACTCGCTTGTTCCTGTTTCTTTATTTTATTTTACGTGAATGATGTCGTGTCGAATGTTTTAAATATTTTTCATGAGTGTAATATTCAAGATAGAAGATTCAAGCCAATTTCCAGTTTCCTTATTAACACGATTATCAAAATTCTAAGATTTATATCTAGTCATTATGTTAAAGTTTGTTAGTGAAAACGTTGTTAATTTATTTATTTATTGGGGCGAGTTCCTTGAATTTAGGTCTTAAGTACCATATGTATTAATGCGGTCTCTGCCATGGTTCATCTTGTGGAGGCGCAATATGGATATTTTATGATTAATAAGTTAAATAAAATAAATAAAAAGGGTAGTGGTTGTTATTTCGTAACTAACATCAAAATTAAATTTAACAGTGAAATTAAATCCTTAAAATTTTAATATTCGCTAGATTCAACATTAGTATTAATGATTGACGATGGACTTTTATTCATTTATTTTTAAACAAAAACATAACATACAACAGGGCATAAATATAGCGCAAAAACCTTAAAAAACCTCTTAGTTTGATTTGTCTAGACCCATACAGACAGGACAATACATGAGAAAAATAGTTTTTGAATTATACTTTATGACATAGTAACTACAATTTTAATTTGAACGATTTCAACAAATGCATTTACATACATACATTGTATTTTGCAGCTGAAAGGTATAACTTTTAAAATATCACCTTTGCTCTCGCTATACAACACGTGAAGCACTGATCTGTATAAATGGAAAGGCGATTTCTTGGAAATGACAGCTTTTTTTTCGTTCCGACATAAACGCGCCTTTTGATGTTATGCCTAGTTCTAGTTCACACTTGAACAGTAGCTCAGGCCAGGCATGGGTTGTATGGACTCACTGGCGCCAGTTAGTGTTCAATCAGTATTGTGAAGATAACAAATAAAAAGCACAAACAAATATTTTTTATAATCTATATTGGAAGGAAGTCAAAAATAAATGTAAGTCTGACACTTTTTCTTGTAAATATGATAAGATTTTAATTTGCTAACAGTGGTTAAGATATTATATTTAACATAATTAATTAGTTACATAATATTTTAAAACGGAATGCATACTGATTTATCACCTCACTTGCATACTCATGAGTGCAATATCCTAATAAAAAAATTACAAGATTGTCATGTTGAGGTTAGTACAGTTATAAAATGTTATTTTACATTTTAACAAATAACATTCTCAGAATAAAGCACCTTTGTTATCATTTAGGTCTTCTCTTTCTTAAGTATTGAAATTTTATAAACTAACCTTGCATTGTTTTTTCAGCATTCCTTCCGAAAATTTCTGGGTTATTGCAACGACTTTGATAGGGATATGAGAAAGTGTTTAAAAGGGGAACGTATAAGACGTCAGAAGGCAAATCACGACGAATCTATAAGAAGACATGCCGAAATTAGAAATCGGATATTAGCTCAAGAACAGGCTAAGCAATAGTTAAAAAGAAAAAAATGGAATATGACATACTTCAGTCGATTAACCTAAAAGATTTATCCCATTTCAAATCCTTTACCGACCGTTACTTTAGCAAAAGATATGTATTAAATGCTAACGGAATTGAGAACAATGATATAATGCTTATGTTCCACTCAAACAGAATAACACTATTGAGTCTTGCCCCGAGTCATTTCTTTTTCAAGAAAATTGATCAATACAAAATTAATTTTAATGTTGGTAATATTGATAGATTAACAAACACTGTAAAAGGCAAAGGAAAGAAGGGTGGCCAAATGTTAACTCCAAATTCTGTTATTTGTAAAGTAGAATATGATGATGGCACAACATTTGATATACCATGCTGCATGAAGGGTACACTTATAGAAGTCAATAAAGAATTAGCTAAGAAACCTGAACTATTAAGGGAACAGCCAGATTCTAGTGGTTTTATTGCAATTATGTTGTCCAGTATTGCAATATCTGATTCAACAAAAAGTGAGCTTTTAAACCACGAAGAGTATATTAAAACTTTTAATGGTTGTTGATAGTAGTAGAAAATAGATTGTTAAATAAAGTAATTAATATTTTGTATTTGCTTTGTTTTCTTTTATTCCAAGTGAAGTGCCACAGCTAGTGAATCATTGTTTAACATTAGAGTTGAGGTTAATACAGAAATACTTGGATTCCCTAAGAGTTGACCTTTTGAGGACAAGCAAACAAGTCTGTAGTTTTGTGTACAGTAAACTGCTTGAACAAATGGTCAGTACTTTACTCATGAACAACTAAGACAGTGATTTTATTTAATCAGAATCAGATTGTAAAAGCAAAAGTTTATTTGAAAAATTTCAATCTAATGTTTTCAGAGATATTTCAAATTAAATTTCTATGAGGTTGTAGCTTTAATAGTAAAAAGTTAGTTGTATCTATAATGAATGCAAAGACAATGAACTAATTTCCTTATCACTAAGTTATTTACTCAATGCCTGAACTTAGACCTCTACTTACGAAAGTTTGATAAAGTGTTGATGTGGTCCAACTGTTCTTTGCTACAAATGTGTCAACGTAACTACTAAGATGTGCTCACAAAATTTAACGCGCGTGCTTTTTACAAAGCAATCGAATTTGAAATGGTGTATTAGTATATTAAACAATCGTTCATATAGTGATAACTCTGTGAAACCAAAGAAAACACCTTTGTACGATCTGCACGAAAAATATGGAGGGAAACTGGTTGATTTTGCTGGTTTTCTGCTACCGGTGCAATACTCGGATATGAGTGTTTCAATCTCACACTTATTTACCAGAAGCAGTGCATCTATTTTCGATGTATCACATATGTTACAAACGAATGTTTACGGCAAAGATTGCGTTTCTTGGTTCGAGTCGATTTGTCCTGTAGATTTAAAAGGTATGGTCAATGGAAGTAGTTCTTTGACTGTATTCCTGAATAATAATGGAGGAATCATCGATGATTTGATCGTTACTAAAGTAAAGGAAGATCAATTATACATTGTGTCAAATGCTGGGCGAATGAAAGTTGACAAACAGCATATGCAAGAGACTTCGGAGGTATTCAAAAAGTCTGATAAAGATTTGTCAGTGGATTTCTTAGATGTCAGTCAAAGAGCTCTTATTGCTGTACAAGGCCCTAAAGCAGTGGCAGCATTACAATCATTAACAAACATACCACTTGCTGATTTATTATTTATGACGTCTACTATCGGAGAAGTTGCTGGAATCGAATGTCGCGTGACTCGCTGCGGGTATACTGGTGAAGATGGAGTGGAAATTTCCATACCAGCGAACAAAGCAACTACAGTAACGGAAGCTTTATTACAAAACAGCGATGTAAAACTAGCAGGATTGGGTGCTCGAGATTCCCTACGACTTGAAGCCGGTTTATGTTTATATGGGAATGATATTGATGAGACAATCACACCAGTGGAAGCCAATCTGACATGGCTTGTAGCTAAAAGACGTCGAAGTGAGGACAATTTCCCTGGAGCTAGTGTTATTATGAGACAAATAAAAGAAGGAGTGGATAAAAGACGTGTAGGTATAAGGATAGAAAAAGGTGCACCAGCAAGAAAAGATGCGGTTCTCAAAAATAAGGAAGGGAAAGACATTGGGAAAGTGACTAGTGGATGTCCTAGTCCGTCACTAGGGGGTAATGTTGCTATGGGGTATGTTGCCGAACAATTCAGGATATCTAATACTGAATTATTAGTCAACATACGCGGTAAAGATGTACCCTGCGTGGTAACTAAAATGCCTTTTGTACCTTCTAGGTATTATGTAAACAAATAAAAAATCATTAAAATATATCTTTATTTTATTACACTATCCTAATTACGAAATAAGATACAAAATACTACTAAGAGATATTACAAAAGTTAATACATAATATATACTAGATTTAACAATTTGCAAATTAACAATTGAGCAATAACAAATTCGAGAAAACCATGTTTAGAACATTTAACTTCTATTCAATATAAGGGAATCGTGCGTGGAATAGTAAGGAATGTATATTTCGCACTCTAATACTGGTCATTACAATACAATGTGTACATCACTATCACAGGAATATTATAAAAAGGAATTAATTATCAACATACTATACTATCACTGATAATATTTATATAAGTACATAAAAATTACAACAAATAATTTTACAGTTTTTTTACGAAAAATTTCACAGAATCATCAAATTACAAAAAATACTTAAACACCTAAGAAAGACATTTTGTTATGAAATATTAAATAAAAACTTATAACTTAAGTGTATTTATATTAACAACATAACTCACGCCCATAACCCTAGGGGTAGGCAGACCACGGACCTCCATTCAGCGCGGTTCTGACACATCTCTCTTTCAAATTAATAAACATACATCAAATGAAGAAATATTTTCGATCTCAATATTTTACGCAGTCACTATTTAAAAAAATAACAAGTAAACTTAAGTGATTTTTTTTGGGTCTTTCGCGTAATAAACTTAGCTACGGACTTAATGCAAATATTATTATTTAACTTGTATTAAAAAATAAAATGAAATTATGTGTCTAACTGGAAATAGACCCTAATCTTTTAAAAACCCTAAACTTTAGCACCAGGCTATACAAAACAATGTAAAAAGTCAAGTTATATTGTCATTATTATGGAACACAATTTTTATCGAAATTATCATACAATCCCACTCACAGTCATTAATTTGCCATTAAGTGTACCTCACTTAGTGTATAATACTTAACTAGATCCTGTTAGAATGGGGCAGACAGTCTTACAATAATTTTAAGTACATTTCTTCCTAATTCTTGGTCCCATTTAATCAGAGGTTTAACAAAAAACTTTTCTTTTTTTACACAAAACGGATGACATCCATGAAGTAAAGAGGTAACAGTCTGTCTGTGTCACTTACTTTGACCCTCTTTGAAGTTATCTTGAGCGAGACGAGAAAAGTCTTCGTTCAATTTATTTATCATTTCTGTACACTGAAATAATAAAATCAGTTATTATTATTTTATAGGGAATCTAAAAAAAATATATAAAATGTATTAAAACCGGGATAAAAAAATTACACAGATGCACAGTACATGTAAGCTGACATTCCCCCTGCTCCCCCCTCCCTGATAAAACCAAAGAGATTCAAAAACTATATAGAGGAAGCATAGTTGACATTTCACTTGAGATATTTTTTACATGATGCTCACTAACACTATTAATTGATCTTTATAATTATTTGTATTTGAATTGCCAATAGGTGTCAGTAAATCTTATGTATTTATTTTGTGACATTGTATAATTCATCCTAAAAGTAAAAATGGAGCTTATTATAATTTTGTAAAATCTATACTATTATAATAAAGCATAAACACGCACTTCTTTGTTGTCTATGATGTCAGTAATTACAGCATATTTTTTAATAATTCGTTTTTTTTATTAAAAAGCCCTACACTTACGTCATGCTTCAGGCTATATATTTTCACGCCATTAAACTTAGGGGGTAAATATTTTGAATAAAAAC
>DVQG01001049.1:0-11909 GCA_018231605.1 Papilio ambrax
GTCTGGAAAAACACATAGGCTGTTTCCTTTTGTTTTTTTTTTAATTCCACGCGGACGGATTCGCGGGCAAAAGCTAGTTATTACATATTAAGTAATTACAATTAAGTTTGGATTAAAATTGTTTACGTGAAGCCAAGTAAAGAGTTACGGAGATAAATTGATCTTTAGGTAATTCATGTAAGATTTCCATTTATTTGTTTGTTAGGTATATAAGTACTTATCACAAGTAATTACTAATTAATTTGTTATCAATGAACAAGTTAACGTACCTAAAAGGATGCGTTGAAATCTTTTATATAGAGTAAAGTAAACTCAAGAACTACAAGTTGATCTTATATCAGTAACGAATCTTGTTATACTTGTAGTTACTGTTTATGTTTGGATAACTATAACTGACCTTGTCGATGTAATTTACTTTATGAATATTGTTAGTTACCCAAATCAGTAATTATTGTTTTAAGACGCCTCTTTGACCTCCCGCTCACGTACTCGTATCAAACGATTAACAGATGCATCCAAATATTCGATGAAGGTTATGATATCATTCTATTATTGTAGCACATTTTTTAAATTTATATGTATGAGTAAGATACGTAACATTTGTAAAATTAACTAGTTATAACATTTAAGTTTCCACACAGTTCTATGTTTTGTACTAATTCACTTTAGAACAAAGAAAAATGACTAACTTATAAAGGGAATATGCATTGAATTACATCACGCACTCTACCAATAAAAACGTTACGGCTATAAGCGGTTACAATGAAACATATTTGAAAGAAGATTTCAGGTGTAAACCGTCTTTTTGTTTAAGAAATTACAACGAAACGTGGATCAGAAAGGTATTATCTAAACATAACATCTTGCATTTTCATTACAGCACAGAAATGATTTAAAAGAAACCATCACAAGCATGTTTACTTAAGAACCGGATTCATGCTATGGAATTACTATGTAAACAAAGTGGGTTCTTTTTTTCTGATATATTAACTTTACAAACAATACAGTAATCAAAGACATCGTGGTTTTCCAGTCACGTAAATTTATTACATTTTAATTAAAATCATTGAGGGGCTTTAGAAATAGATAGGTGACATCGTTAAAATTAAGATTAACACCACTAAGGGCTTGTTCCACCACAGGCTGATAGAGGCTCAGATAACTTAAAAATGACATCACTGTTAGATAAGGGGACAAAATCCGATATTTTCATGACATAGTTTACACGTTGGATTCGGTGGTACAGGTACTCAGAAGTATCGATATATTTAACGCTACGTCAACAACACAAGTCATACTATATATTGGCGTGTCGACGGTATATCACCGTCACTGAGAATTAAAGCTTCTTATGCCGCTTGCAATTACTCCCCAACACTCGGCGAATTGCAATCTTTCGCAGTAGAGCACAACATTCACAATTCACACGAAGATGAAGCACTTAATTACACGTGAAAAGCATTAAACCTTTACTTGACTGACTTACGCAATACCTACTTTAAATTCATTTAGATTTATTTTCGCTGACAGATGTAATTTATCTTCGCATTATCTGTTGCATTAAATAATTAATTAAATGATCTAACGTATGTACTAAATCGATATTTGTTTTCTATAACTTTTTGTTGAGTATATTCTTTTGTTTTGAATAAGTAACAATAGTATAATTAGTCTTTATAGACCAAAACATACACTTTATGATTCTGTAGGGGAGAGGGTAGCTGCCCTCCGAAATCGTACTTTACTATTTTAATGCAATGCCTTCGTGTTTCAGGATCAACATCCTTTGCAATAGATCTCTTTGGGCCGGTCGGGTTTATGAGATTTTACTCATAAAAACGTTACCGGATAAAACTTCAGGTTCGGAAAGAAACACTGGAACATAATTGAGTCTATCTTAGAACTATCGACAGTAAACCCCAAGTTACAGATCGTTGAAAACAGAACTCCCGCCTTATTATCGCAATCTGTCAAGAATGGAACAGAAGCTAAGAAGGCTATCAGCATTTCTTCGAATATAATTACAAGTCACACGTCTGAGATCAATCTTAGCAATTGCCTATTCTGCAACGTAATTTTACCTTATTAAGTGAAAGGTAGGGTAACTCTATATAGGGCAACACAGGCACTCAAAGTATCTTTAGAGAAGACAAATATAATTTACAATATCTAGTTAATAATTTTTTTGTTATAAATACTGCTAATATTCTCAAAGTTTATTCAGGTCCGAGACGACGTGCCATTTTTTTATAATACTTTAATTTTTTCAAGACTTTTTATAAACACTAATCATTAATTTTTTACTGTTATACTTAAGGCCAACTACCTCCGGGTGTAAATATCACGACTCCTGCGGTATATCTGAGCTGCTGACGTCATTATGTATACTGGAGCTGTCTGTAAAGTAATTATCAATTTATGAAGTCACTTTCCTGCTTCTCAAAAAAAAATACAAAGTACTCAAAAGCTAGAACTGTTTCAAGGGTAAAGCTACAAATGTATGAATAGATACTACAGATGAATAAATTGTGTAATACTGTTACAAAAACTTTAATGTTTTAAACATAATCGTATTTCTTAAATATCTACAAATGCAAAATGAGAAATTCAAATGAAATAAGTAACTAGCTCGTTGGAATTAATTCGATTATTTAAAATTTACACAATAACGCCGATGAAATAATGATTTTCCATTTTACACCAAAACAATATGTTGTAATAGGAAAATAAGAAAATTATAATGTATTTACATGTTGTGTAATAAAAAAGCTTTATTTGTACTGACCATTGATGTGCAACATTACCTCTAGGACAATACAGGCGACCGCAGTTACTCGACACTACGCGAGCATTACCAAACATTACAATATGAAATTCCATAACATTGTACATTATGGGAAGCAAGGCATTTCACCATCGGCAATAGAAGATTGACTGGTCCATTTAAAGTATGAACGATAGTTAGGTACTTACTTGATATTCAGATATAGTAGTCTTATCTTATGTTACAACAGTTAGGACTTTGACTTTCTCGATTTTGTTTTGTAATAAAAAAAATATAGTTAAAGAATTTTTGATGTAAGAGCTTAAATAGCGAAAACGAGCTCACGAACTCTTGATCTGTGCGAGATTTTTATGTCCAAGATTTTTATGGCAACAAATGTATCTACTCGTACAATGTTACTCCGAGTATAAACGAAGGCGAGAGGTTTTATTTAAGCATTTAACCGTCCTACACAGTGTTAGAATTTAGCATCATCAGAACATAGTTCAAAATATTTTGTATGTTAATTTAATATGTATTTAACTATACTCTGATGCTAAATTAACTAATAATATTAATAACAACGGTGAACGTTAAGTCAAACATTTTACTCATAAATTATTATTTCCAAATGTATGCATGAATATATCGTTTATACAATTTTAGCATATTGCGAAACGAAAACAATTTGTTTAACGTATTCGAAGATTTTGTATCGTTCACTAAACCGTTATTTCATAATTTGAATTAAAAACAAAAATGAGTGTGAAATATGATACACAGGTAATGTATCACAAATAACAGAGGCCAAGAGCTACTAACTTATTATTTATTTAAAGTTACACGATAGTGGAATGGTTTGTTTATAGAATTTTGAAGATCACGGTTCAAAGACATTTTTATTGTCTTAAAAGCAATACAAGATATATTATTTGACGACTTGGCAGTGAAAGTGTTAAGAAATTATATTTTTTCGATAATTGAATAAAATTATTCATTCAATTGGCTATATAATATAATTTCTTCGACGAATCCGGTACCAGTACACGAATATGTTTATACACCTAGTACCTACAATTTTACACATATAGAGTGAAAACCCACGGTCAAAGCAATCATGCAATATGATTCATATAGTGAAGAAACATCACTTCTGTGCACAAACATTTGTACTAATTGCACAGATGTTCATTTTTTATTTTATAATACAACACTGACGTAAAACTAAATCAGGGGTCAAAATTGCAATTTAGATTAGCCTAGTTTTTAGACAATTTGCTTAAATGTCGAAGTATTTATAAGCTTGGTCATTACACCATAGGACTATCCCATGATATACGTCATATACTAATAGGAGGTAAATACAAAGCAGTTAGTACTAAGTTAAGACCATTGTTGCACCGGACATTCTAAGAATCTTCTCCAAATAGTTGTATGCAAACATTACAACGTTTTTGTCTGAGCAGAGCTGTGTTTTGTTTCATTAATGGGTTTACAAGACCATCGCATCTCAAGGTCAAGTACACGTATTAAATATTCTATAGAAATTCTTTGTACCATCTTACTGTAATAGATATCAACAGCTTAGACCACAATCAGTACTTTAATGTTTACTTAAACATTACTTTATGTAAGTGTGTATGTGCAGTACTAAAAGTACATCGAGGAACTCTTTGTGATGTCTCCCAGTATGGCATTAAGTTATTTTAGTCAATTGAGTAATAGAATAAGTAAGGGATAACAAAAAAAGTAGAAATAGGTCATTGGCAACCTTAACTATTGCCTTTAAATATCAATATGTAACAGATACATACTTCGGTGACGCGTTATATTACTTTCGCAAAGAAAACGAGGGAACGGAAAGAAAGGGTAAAAGACGGTACGGGAGTCTCAGCGCCTGTAACTTTATAGAAGAACCTTAATGGTTATAAGAAACATATACGAGTTTAGTGAATATTGTTTCCATATGACTGTGTAAATTGCTCGACGCGAAGTTCCTACAATCGCAAAGATTCCCCTGATCCTATTTTCGTAATTACGAGTGTGATTTTTTTTACGCAGTGCAGGGACAATGGCTTGCGTCAGTTGCGGTCGAGGAACAGCTTCCGTTCGCTTCTTCATGGCCCTCGGAGCTTGGCCAGCGAGTGGGAGATGCGAACTACGTATATAACACGCCGCCGCCGACCCATCCACAAGCAGTTACCGATCAGCTTCACCATGAAGGTAACACAATAACACGACTATTTATAACGACATAAAAGAATTCGCAACTGATTACTCGTGTTTGTCTCGAGATAACTCGCAGAACAATCGGTTAACTAATTCCCACTTCCATAATCGTGTTTTACAAAATCATTATAATTATTCTTTTAATTTTCTCACAATACGGTTAACTTCTTTTAAAAACTAAATTCTCGTGTGTAAACTTCATATTTCACAATAACTTTCTTTGGTAATAAAAAAATATATATAGCTTATAAAAATAATTCGACAAATAAGTCTATTTAAACATGCCTAAAAAAACAATATCGTAACTATGCAATTAAATTCACATAATAACACCGTTGATATTTCTTCAAATTATAACTTGCAAAAAAACTCCGACCTATCACTAATAACATTTAGAATTGTTTAAAAAACATGTATCACAATTTCTAGGGCAACTTGTTTGCCAAAAAAACCAATGGACTTTTTATTTTTCCAGGTATTCGTGTGCTTGTTGGCGTTGGCAGTGGTCGCGAAGGCCGGGTACATCGGCGGCGGCGGCGGGGGCTGGTCGGGCGGTGGCGGCGGCTACGGTGGTGGCGGCGGCTACGGCGGAGGTAGCAGCGGCTGGTCCGGCGGCAGCAGCGGCTGGTCCAGCGGCGGCGGTGGCGGCTTCGGCGGAGGCGGACACGGCGGTGGTGGACGTAAGAAATGCAATTCTTTTCAACCCCCAATTGACATTCAAGCATTTGGACCTTAATTCTGATAATTTAATAGTGTCATAACAATGGCTTGATCCTGGTGTAATGGTAACCCACTATTCTATTTCAACCAGTTCAATAGGTTAGTTGTCAACAATTTGGGAATTATTATAGCTTTGTAACTCTATGTTTCTTTTATCTTGCAAGTCTTAATACTAACATCAACCTTTCATTAATTGTAAACTTTTAATTTCAAAACGTATTACATTTTTCTTTGTATCTACAGAGGTGAAAATCATCAAAATCATCACCACCGGCGGAAGTGGAGGTGGCGGCGGATTCGGTAAGAAAAATTAATAAGATAATTTCATTGTTAAATTTTAAAACTTTTTACCTTTTATAAGGTTGTCAAAAGGAAGTCGGGTCTCCAATCGAGAGAAATTATCGTTAAATCACCACATAAATTTGCTATAAAACGTGTTTATACGTAAAGCGTTCTATAAATATGTATGGATGTTACCTAACGGAGCGCACTGCACAAGTACTGGCGATCTATCTTCAGAAAGCTTAGGTTGCTGTAATACAGGAAACAGTCACAACTATGATCTAGGTCATGTCTATGGAGCTTAAACGCCCGACATTTTGCAAATCTTACCGTTAGTTTTCACTGCCTTATTAATAGTACAAGAACGTAATGTTATCTTTCTCATTTTCATTCGAAAAACAGAGATAATAGAGTTTAGACAGTGGAAACTCGCAGTTAGAAATATCGATTAAAATAACATATTTAATGTAAACATGCTTATTAGTAGAATACTTCGGAAATAATTATTTTGATCACGGATAAAACTGTTAGTAGTTAGTACACAAGAGAGGTCAAAAGATCGCGGTAGACTGGGGTCATACGTTCACTCATCAGTACAGATTATGCAATGCCCATTATTACGCGCCAAAATCGACCATAATTTTTCTCAAATTTGTAAAGCCGTAATTACTGCTGGATTCATGGTTTAACGTAATATCCTTTTGTATGATTGCTTAATATATTCAGTGTTCTAATATTATAATAGAAACATAATATGCTTGGTTAACAAAAAATAATGCAGAGTATTGAACTAGAACACCTGTTTTTAGTAATAATAAAAATATGTAGCCTTTCTTAATATTTTCTTAGTGAAGATTGCAATAGATTAGCAGTTTCATGTTTGGTTACATTATAGGCGGCGGCTACGGCGGTGGATACGGCGGCGGTCACGGAGGCTGGTCCAGCGGAGGCGGAGGCGGCGGCTGGAAGCTCGGCGGAGGTAGCAGCGGTTGGTCAAGCGGTGGAGGTGGAGGTGGCTGGAAACTCGGCGGAGGTGGAGGCGGTGGCGGATGGAAACTCGGCGGTGGTAGCGGAGGTTGGTCCGGCGGTGGTAGCGGCTGGAAGAGCGGCGGCGGTGGCGGAGGTTGGTCCAGCGGCGGCGGCTCTTCGGGCTGGTGGTGATCTTCTTTATAGTACAAATTCGACTTAATATATTTTAACATATCAACATATTACTGTCTTTTATATTGACCCGTTCTTCCCAACTCAACGGTGACTCTACATAACATATTTTGTTAAACAGTTAAAAATGTTGATACCGTCAATATTCCGTGAAACTTATCGTCTCTTGAACATCATAACACCGACATGTTTAGCGAATGAATTGTCCGCGACGCTTATTTTAACGGAAGTAAATTGATTCTCTATCAACTAGAAAAGGTATTTGTGTAAATAAACGACAGATTTATTAAAAAAATATATATTTCAACATATTTGTTCAACTTAACAATACAACTTACACCTAGAAAGTAAAGCACGATGATATTGCTTTTTGGTTTATTTTATGCCTCTGTAGTACAAATAAATAAAAAAAATAATTTGTCAAAGCCGAAAAGCAACAACGGAAGAGCAAAAATTAAAATGATTGAAATGTTTAAACCTAAATTTGGTCCATAAAAACTAAGTTGACAGGTGATTCTATCACCATTTTATTGGTCAATCATACTTCATAACTGGGATTTCATCCCAGCTTTTTACTGGTTGTACAGACCATACAGCTAACATACATACAGCATTACTCTAATTTAAAACAAAGTTTTTAAATAACATTGAAAACATATCTTAGTACATAGCTGTACTCTGCAATTTAGGTCAATGGAACACATTTCATCAGAAACATGTATAAAAATTTTACATAAAAGTATGTAGTTTAAATTAAACTGTTTACAAACTTTATATTTTGGATTAGAATACGCAGTATAAATCAATAATAAAAGTATATTTTAAAACATTAATTACTGGTATTAACTTATCACATATAAATACATATACATACTAAAATTATAATTAACAATTTAAAGTATAGTTAGAAATAAAAATATTAACTTTATAAAATAAAATGTCTGAATGAAATCGCTGAATACGCTAACTTATTTTTTTAATTCAACGAGAATTTAATCACGGGCGCAAGATAGTAACATCATAAAAGTAGTGAATTCTAAAAATTTCATAAATTTATAAGACATCGTTCTTTCAAATTTCGACACTTTTTAGATTTTTTTTTTAAAATGACTGCAATTTGTTTACTAGAAATATAGTTATAAAATAAAATACAAGGAAAATGTAATACGATCATTCTGTACAGCTTACTTGAACAAGCCTGCGGTACAAAGGGTGAGGTAGGGAACAATGGTACTTGTAAACATTTCATTGGACCATTAAAGAACATACCTTGAAATCAAAACATCAACTGTTAAAATAATTCTGATGTTCTGCAATCACTTGATTTTCATTTTTAAATTATATTCGAGTTTGTTTAATAAAATCTGCAAATTATTTATATTAATCAGTAATAAAACCTGCTATACTTTCATACTCAATAATAGAACTACATATGTACAATTTATCAACATCTCTGATTCATCAGACGAAAAGAGTTACATATTTTAAGAGATCTTAAACATTTAACAGGAAATTGTTATAAGATAATAATCCATCATTTCTTAAGTCCGTGTTTCTTGCCTAGTCTTCGTCGTTTTATCCTGTTTGGCTCCAGATTTTCTTTTTCCGAGGAATTGTTGCTGTCAACTGTGGGCCGACGCGCCGACCGCCGCATTCGAGAATGATAATCTGCAGAGTCTAATGTTGATAGAATACCCTCCCTGCGAAAATTGGGAAAAACACAAATAAATACTCACAATTTTATCTTATTACTAGCTACCCATTACTCCATACTTTCCTTAAAAAAACTGAATCAGTAAATTAGGTTTTCTACTAAACTAAGTTCTACATGTATGTATGACATGTATGACAAATTTCAGCAAAATCCATTGACCCATGCTTGAGATATATGGTCATCCGCCTAAACTTTCGTATTGATTATATTAGTAAGAATATATGATTCATATAACACAGAACTATAAAATGATATACATTTGCTTGTAGATCATTTTAAAGTTCTGTGTTTTTTCACTGCCATTTTTTCATGTGAAATTGCACTTGTGCTTACAGCACTGATACCATAAGGTCGCCAAATGCCAGGATGTTTTAGCTAAAGGTAATGATGGAACAGAAATATTTCATTGCAAATGTCTATAAGTACTAGTCTATAAGTATAAACATCAGGTGACTGCTTGATTACTACCTATATTATATAAAAAAAAACTTACGTGTCATTAGATCTGTGGACATCCACAGACACTTTAATAGGACCGCTACATTCCATATCATCACTGTCGGAATCATTTATGTTATGAGAAATGGAATTATCAATTATTCCAATGTCTTTATAATTAAAGTTTTCTTTATGAATGTCTTCTAGTTTTTTTACATCATCTAAAAATAAATCTGGACTAGAAATATTCTCATACAAAGGGGATATGTGATTAAAATCCTCTGTCTGAGTTTCTACTGAGTGTTTGATTACTTTACTATTAAAATTTTCATCATCTCTTAAAACTTTAATAGTGTTTGAAATACTGTTTGTATTAATAGTAATTGATACATTAGAATTTAGCCTCGGATTTTCTGCTCTATCACTGTCGGCATCATATCTTAAACATGAATGACATGATTTAAAAAGATAAGCCTTTTTGTAATAATTAACATTTTTTTCATTAATATTACTGTGTGGTATTAATTCAGTTTGAGTTTCAGATAAAGGTATTTGTTCTGAGATTTTTAGTTTGTCCTTAAAATTATTTGATTCTTTATTATGTTCTTCAACAACTTTTAGCCATGCATCTCTGTCTTTGTCAACAACTTCTGATTGTGTGTCCTCTATAACAATAGTGTCAATATATTCAACAACAGTACTGTTTTCATACTTATTATCAGTAATTACTTTTGATGATATACCATATTTTTTGTCACAATTTAGTAAATTCTCTGGCTTGGCTTTATTTTTTGTTTCATTCTTATAATAGTTTAGCAAGGATGGACTTGACACATTCTTTGATTTTTTTTTCGTTTTAGAAATGTTTTTATCTTTGTTTACTTTCTTTGATTTCTTCTTTAAATTGTTTTCTTGATTATGGACTTTAAGATCTTTTTTGATCTTATTGTCTGTATTGCTCCTAATTGAATTATTTACATTCACATCTGAAAATGGCTTTCTTATAGGTCTTTCCACTTTTTCATTTTTTTCAAGCCATTTTTGTACTAAATTTATTCTGGTGTTCATTGTTGTAGAATGGGACTTATTTAATTCTTCACCAGCATAAAATGATGATATTAAATTTTCTTTATCATCACTCGTTCTAATGTTAGAACTCCTCCTTTTGTTGTAATATTTTGCAGAAGCTTGAATACATTCTGGGAATAATTGATTTTCAATTCTCAATTTCTCAGAAAGTCGATATCTCCTGTATACTGCAAATAAGAACATTGTATTGTTAAACGTCTGTTATACCTAATTTAACCAATGTTATTTAATGTATCAATACTAGTAATATTTAAAGAAATTTACCATCTATTTTAAAGGCTTTTTGAAATTTAGTTAGAAGATTTGAAACATTTTGTATAAGTTGCCCCTGAACCAGGTCAACCGCAGGCTGTGTTTTCGAAGATGTAGTACAATTTAAACACTCATCTGTTACTAATACGCATTCGCCACATATTGTGTGTCCGCAAGGGTATCGCAGTCTATCGCCAGATAAATTATCGCTAGAAATGTAAAACAGATGTGAATTCAAAACGTAGTTTTAGCAAACTATTTGCGAAATTAAAACAAGTCTTACCAAACTCCACAGCGATTATTATCTACAATAGTTTTTATGTGTTTAACAACTTCGTCTAAATTAAAATGCGCTGTCATATCCTTATGTAAATGATTTAATTTTAATGCTAACTATATCCACCATTATTTACAACGCAATATTTAAAATCTAGACATATCAGAAACAAAACATACACGTCACAAAACTTTTTATAACTTTAACGAGGAGAATGAGGGGAGGGAAGGGAGGAACACACACAGCCTATTTAGCTCTATGGGTCAACAACATAGAATATAATATTCTCTGTATCTATGGTAATTCAAAGTTCAAAGTATTTTGCAATTTTCTTCGATCGAAGATGCTAAATCTGTTTCAACCACTGTTATTTTAGAAGATAGCAAAACCAATGCTTTTGTGGTTGCTCGACGTGACGGATTACCAATTACCACTAGACAATGCGCAACTAATTTCACCCATCCCATAAAATTGGCAAAGGAGCAAGCAATTCCTCAATTTTTGAGAGTCCCGACTAGTGGCTTTATAGTATTAGACACTGATCAGGACTAAACTAGTAAGTTTTATGCCTATTGGTACTATAATGTTGCAGTGCATAAATGAAAAAGTTTATATTGATGCAAAAAATTATATAATACGCCCGTACGAGTTTGTACGGACTATGAATACTTTAGCAACAGCAACAGACAGTGTCTTTGCAATTGTAGACAATCAGTTGTTATTAATACCGTAGAACCACGCAGGTCGTGGAAAAGGAACTACAAGGACGGTGATAGAAAAAAAAAATGCAACAAATTATTTTATTAAATTTATTAAAATATTACATTTTTAAACTAGCTTCATACCAGTAAATTTACGTAAGTGTTAAACACTAACAAACAATGCATTATTATTAAATCATCAATCATTTGTACACATAAGGGACATATATCCGTAACAGAATATACGGAAAATAAAACAATGATGGTTGTAACGTAACAACA
>DVQG01001050.1:0-11905 GCA_018231605.1 Papilio ambrax
CTTCGTGTGGTCGTGGTATTACACCGGGCGAGCGGGCCATTCGTGCTCCAGCAAATGCTGGATGCGGGCTCTACCACTTCGATAAAAGATAAATACACTCCAGTGACTCCCAGTCGGACATACTTATAAAATGATTACTATATATACTATAAGTATTCTTTGCACCTTGTATCAAGATGCCAGAGCATGATCCTGCTGAAGATGACCTGCAACGTGTCGTCTTCGAACTCATCGATGCAGAGAAAGGAGAAATGGCGCGTGAAGCGAGGCGTGATTACCTTCGCGCCGGCCGTCGGTTTGCCCATCGCGCACATGAACTGGAAACACACAATAATGTTTCCAACTACAACAGACATACGCCAACAATAATTAAATATAGTGAAGAATGTATAAATGCTAAACTTTGCAGAAACGGTACATGAAAAGAAACCTTGAAATAGTCCCTATTATATAAATCACATTAGGAGATTTTTTACTCTCCTTCTTACCTGGACATCAATGAGATGCATGGCGTCGTTGGTCTTGCGGTTGTACCAGAGGCCGAGGTCGATGCCCTGGCGGAGCACCTCTATGGGCGGCTGCGCGCCGTACGTCTCCGCCTGCGGCATGCTCACGTCGTCCACGAACACTACGCTGTAGCAACCGATTGGTGGCCCATACACACCTGAATGCGAACCACAAAGCGTTATGATTACAATTAAGGCTGTTATCGGTGTTAATGACGAAATTCATAGCACACTACCTTTTCTTCTTTTATCTAATTTTCCCATTATAATATCTTGTGTTTGATTGCAGTTGGTTTGTGCAGAAAATGCCATGATGAGGGCTTTGTATACTTTCGTATCGACTCTTTTCACAAGGTAATCCTAAAAAAAATCATATAATACACAAAACTTTATAGCAAATGTTTAGAGCTCTACAATTTCATAATTATTTTAAGTTATTGTTACAATAATGTAAGAAGATTTGCCAGTGCCGGTGGGGCCGACCATCATGACCGGCTTGTGGTGTGTGACGAAGAGTTTGAAGAGGGCGAGGTACCGCACGCTGTCCAGCGTCGTCACCAGTATCTGGTTGGGCGGCGTGTCGCGACTGATCGGCGGCGCTGCGACCACGTCGTCTTGGAACGGCTTCCATTTGCCTTTACCCTTAATTATAGACAAAAATAGTAATAAAACGTTGTAACTTGAAAAACTTTGTCTTTTAGATATTAATTTTTATTTACTACATTAAATTTTTACCTCTTTAATAAACCTATAATCGTACACAAGTCCATCTTTTGGTATGGTGAATATGTAATGTTTCTCAGGCTTCGCAATCTCTTTAGGTATTTGCAGCGCTTGAATAACCTGCAATTTTCAACGAAGGTATAAATTTGATACCTTTTGTATATTTATTTCTATTTGTAACAAACCTTTTCTGGGAATTCCTTGTCTAACAAGCCTCGGAATAGCATATCAAACTTTGGTCTGCCGCTACCTTCCAAAGTTGCACCAATAGACCAAATACAAGAAAAGAAGAAAACCCCCTTTAAAAATAAATTCATTAATTAAAAATTCATCACCGCATTTTATATGTCAATAATCAACCAACATGAATTATACTAACCTCCAACTGAGCTCTAACATCAAGATCCGACAGCTGTTCTACGTACTTCTCGTCGTAGAAATCATCCATAAATGTGTCAAAAAGATTCATACAAGACTTGACCAGATTAGAACGTGATGTGATGTACATTTGCTAAAAACAAAGATCAAGAAGCGAATGTTAATAGAGTTCATGATAACGGAATCGTATTTTAAAATCAAAACATCGATATCAGCTCAATCTATTCGCAAAAAGAATTGGATGAATGTCCGTATGACGACAATATGTAATAAATTAGCAATGATAATAAAACCTCCATATGTTTAGCAAATAATCAAAGTAAAACAAACCTTAACTTGTCCAGAATATTCAACAAGCCACAAGAGCGGGGGCATGAAACGGTTGAAGAGGTTCCTTATGAGGTTTCTGTTGACGCTGTGCAATGTCGGCGGGAGTGTGTTCAGCCACGACTCCATGAGGCACTTCCAACCCAGGCCTTTCGGCTCCATGTAGATCATTCCACAACGTGATACCTTGACAGTTATGTCGTCATAGTATTTTTCACGTAAATCACTTTAGTTTATCAGTGACAGGTAACCATACTAATATTAGAAATACGAAAGTTTGGATGGATGGATGTTTGATAGAGTTTGTAGACTAAACGACTGAACGGATTTCGATAAAATTTGGTATAGATGTGGAGGATAGTTTGAAAGAACACATAGGCTACCACAGGCTATGGGCTATATGCATAGGAAATTTATAAAATATGAAAACTATTTCGTAGACAAGGCAAACAAGTTAAGAAGTTCAATTCTGAAGACAAGAACTAAAGCAGCATTAAGTAACAACTACTGGAATTTGGATAGCAAAACGTATTTACAGTAGCAGGTGAGGCTGCTTCAAGATCCATTGGCTCGAATATAAGGTTGGTTGTGGGCGCGAGCTGGATGATCTCGCCGCTCATCAGACACAGCTTCTTGTTGTCATCCAGCACCGTGTTCAAATTCTCTATCCATATTGCGTCCACCGGCCCATCGAATACCAGCCACTTTCTGTAAATAGAAAATCAGTCAAGTTTTAGTAATAAAACAAAGATTGTATTTATTTACGGTCCTTACGATACGCTGGTATCATCAGGTAATTTTAAAGCGGGCGCATACCTTTCACTACACATTCGCACAGCTGTTGTGCGATTGTCGATTGTTTCGCAGTCAATTCAACTGTTTAGTTGCAAAACTAAAAATCGAGTAGTGTGAGCACCTCCAAATACACTCACAGGAATTAAAGCGGGACTAAACAGATGTTGGATAGTTTAGTCAAAGGCGTGCGTGTATTCATATCGTCATAATAATCACAAGAAATATTTACATCACGTAAATCAGAATAGAAATATAAAAAAAACACATGTTATTAATCGCAACAAAAGATGAAATACCTATTATCGTTAGGCGACACGGCGAATGCCCTGTAACTAACGGCTAAAATACCATCAGACCACTCGTGTGAGACAGGGTCGAACTGTCCGTACAGCTGCCCCATTGTTATAGACTTGGGATTGATCACCGTCCATTCCACAGCATTCTCTGCCATCAGACCCTACATTACAAGAATAAATCACTAGAAACATTAGTACTTACACCACACGAATACAAATTGCTTCATTTTTAAAAGAGAAAAAGTTAAAATTATCATTGCAAATACATCTAAATCGGTGACTACATTTCTTTATAAATTAAAAGTTCATTTTTCAAGGTGCAATATTTTATTTCTTAAACCAAAATTTCTTGTATAAGTACCTTTTCGGAAACCATAGCCAACGCACCCCCTAGAGCGTGGTAGCACTTAGTTTTACCCGCAAACGGTAGCCCAACCAGCATGAGACCGTGACGTACTAGAATCATTTCGTACAACTGAAGAACCTGCAAACATATTGAAAATTAACAACTTTGTAGTCATGACACGAAAAAAAACGAGTTCTAATTGTACTTCTTGGGAAGTCTGAGCATCTAGATGTAATAACTAAGCTAAAAATAAAGATGATTATAAAGTTATAAAACCATAAGTTAAAAAATACAAATAACATCTCACCTTTTCCACGAAGAAATCATTTGCCACCAAGTTGATATTTACACAAACATCTTTAAGACAAGCCACTAGATGCGGAAGACCGGCAAGAGGCAGCGGCAGCCCAGGGAATAAATCTCCGATGATGCCCTGTTAGAAAGGCACAAATACCAAATTATAGTCCTTCAATATCTATGTTATTATTAATTGTTCACAATTTTTTTTTTTGCCGATGTTATGAATAGGGCGCAAAAAAATATATCACCAACCATAAAAAGCGGTACATCGTGTTCGAGGAACTTGGGCAAATTGACATCCTTGATGGAGCGCAGCAAGATCACGTCCTCATCCTCGTCCGGGTACCGCAGCTTCAGCGCGCCCGCAGCGCGCAGCACAGACTTCACCGCGCGCATACCTTGAGAAAATTATAATTATTAACTTTTGCACGTAACAGACAGTTAATAAACGAAGACTTGGACCAAAACGTGGAAGACGGAGAGTCACCGCAAAGAGACTAAGCGATCCTTTAGTGAAATATACCTACCGTAATCGTAATGACTCTGAGAAGACAGTTGCTCAGAGCACAGCTTGTACGTGGCGACGATTTTAACTGCAAGTGGCTTGGCGTTGAGGTAGCCAAACGCGTACAACTCGATCTCGGAGATCAGTACGTAATCTGGCACCATCATCGCCACAGAACGGAACAACGCCTGAAAAATTTAAAATGTTAATAAATTACTATTGTTAGGAGTATTTATGAAAATGTAGTGGTGCCCTACCTTTAAATTATCTGGCAGCTCTGATCTTCCAGCATAGCCGGGATTCATGGTGATGAAGACTGCACAAGACTTGTCTAGCTGCAACAGCGTGCCCTCGAACAGCAGCTCAGTGGCGCCCGAGTTGATGCCGCGCTGAATGGACAGAATCTGCTGCGCCACCACCGACAACACCTCCAAATCGATGCGGTTGAACTCGTCGAAGCAGGACCACGCGCCGCAAGACGCCAGACCCTAATATAGTACCCAAATTTGTATCGGCTTGTGTTAATTGTTAATAAAAACCTCGACATTTTAGGTTATGTCCTGTACTTTACAATAAAATGTAATATCAACGGTTATTTTCTTTCAAATTCCTTAGCAATCTTACCTTGAAGAATTTTCCGAGAGCAATATAGTCAAGGCCATCGGAACAGTTAAATACTACGCATTGTTTTGCGACAGCTTTGGCCAAATCTTTCGTGGTCTCTGTTTTACCAGTACCAGCCGGACCTTCAGGAGCTCCACCTTTTTAAAAAAGTACATGACATAAAGCAACTAGTATTTGTTATTAAGTACGTAATTGCAAGTATCAGGTATGAACATGCCTAAGTTAAGATGCAATGCTCCAAAGAGTGTCCTGAAGCAGCGGTCTGTGAGCGGTGTGACCACCAGCCTGCCTGTGTTGCCGAGGTACTCGTAGCCGTATAAGAGCTGCGAGTTGATCATCCGAGTCACTATCTGGTAGCCCTTCTCCTCTTGCTCCTAGAGAAATAATGAGTAATTAGCAGTTGCAAACATTACACTTATTTAAACGCAATGTTCAACTTGCAATGAGCCAATACATACATATTTACTGATAAGAAGTGTTATTTTAGAATGTTACCTCCCAATAGTATCGTATTTGCGACAGCCAATTGAAGTCGTTGTCCAGCTGCACCTTGAACTCAATGAGCAGCATCAGAACATCCCGAGCATGCACGTCGAGTACAACCAAAGCACCTAAGGTTAAACATACCATAACCTGAACTAAACACAGACACACACCAATATAGTTGTTAATATGTTAAAACGTTTGGTGATTGTTAAGTTATGTATTAAGAAGATTAACAGAGTGAATATCTTAAGGAATTACCGCAATGCTTGTGTGTAATAAATTAGTGTTAACCTAGAGTGATTCTGTTCTGCAAGCTTAACTCGCCGCGCACCAGGTCGACAATCTTCGAGATCTGGTAGTTACACTTGTCCCAGTAGGCTCGCATGGCGCGGATACTTATATGAATAGCCTCCGTCACCTCGGACGTCCAGTACGTCATTGCTATACATTGCACCTTAAAAACCAAACTAAAATTATAATTAAACTTATAATGAAAAAACACTAAAGAGTTTTTCTTTAGATAGATGTAAAAAGATTATTAAATAGACGAAATGTAAAAGTACCGTTTGGCCGGGCCACACAAGCACCCAGTCTTCTCTTGGCCGCTGGGAGTAGTCATCATAAGAGGTGTGCACGACGTGATGCACTGACGACTTCATTGACACCTCCAGCTCCAAGAGCCATTTTTCTACCTGTACATTTGAAATAAATAGGTATTAAAAGTATAGTAGCGTCGTTAAAAAAAATCTTTAAATAAACCGTGTACGCACTTGTCCTCTAGCGGCTACGGTGTTTATGGTCATCGTGAGCAGCACAATCTCTCCTTCCGAAGACCTCATGTGTGTCACCACCATCTCGTCCGTGAATGTGAGCTTCGCGATACCCTCGAAACACTTCTTTAAATGAGGTTGCACTCTAAAGACGCAAAGGCATATATAAAAACATATTAACACCAAAAGAACAATAATTTCAAACTCCAACATTAGACCTCGCTTGTTACAAACATTGTAACATAAAACTAACCGCATTGGATCCTTCGTTTCGGATAAAATTTCAAGCAATTCGTCGTTGGACAGGAAGAAGAATCTTGGGAAATACAAGCGTTTCTTCTCGAGATACGCGTTCAGACCTCTCTGTACCATCTCCAGTAGATTATTAGACTTCTTCAATCTATCCAACATCTTCTCTATCGTGATCACGTCGAGAACTCGAGGCTCTGCGGCTGCGGCTTTCATTATTTCTCGCCACATCTGCAGCAGCGAATACAATGAAGAAGATATTCATCTACTAATTTTTATAAATCTTCTTTGGCTTACCGTCAGCTTATAGAGATTTAAGTAAGTATTTTTACTTCTAATATTTTCTTATAACATGGGTGAAGTGCAAACCTTATCAACAGCGCTGAACCGTCGTCCTTCCTCAGGTATTTGCTGTTGGATATCGGGTGAGGAGAAGATTGGCTCCAGATACATCCACGTTGCTTGGACTTTCAGCCATTCGTCAAGTATTTCTTGCAGTAGTATAAGTTTCCCTTCCCAATCACTGTTCGGATAAAAAAAAATTAACACCTAATTTCTTTTAATATCCCTAAACTCAGCCTATTGGGAAATTTTCACATTATAAAATAACATGTTAAACTTTAAACCTCGCATAGTTAATCGATAACATCAATTAGTATATATAATTTGTTTTACTAACTGTATAGTATCTTCGAATGGCTTTATGTATGGAGAATTCTTCATAGTTTGCGTTTTCACAATATGATCGTCGAGTAACAGCTGTATTTCATCAACACTTGACAAAATGTATGTACCAGTATCTCTAAAATAAAATAAATAATTTTTAATAACTAACTCCAATTCATATGAAAAATAGAATATGATAATGTACAGACTTGTATGACAAAATGTCAAATTTAAGATCCGCCCATTCTTTCATCATCTTGTCCAAAGCTTTCTCGAGATTATTTTCTTTAGTCGCTGCTTCAGAGATTCCTTCAAACTTCTCAATGTAATCATCTAAGTTGAAATCAATAACTTTTGCTAACGATAGCTCCTCGTCCACTACTATAGGGAACCCAACAATTTCAGACACTTTCTCCCAATGTCGTAATTTCATACCAGGATTTCCTAAAGTTTGAATAATTGGCATATGCGTTTTGAAGTCGTCCATTTTCTGCCTAAAAGTGAAACGATATTAGCTTATTTAATTCCTAACAAGTAAATTACACAAAATTTAATACTAATGTATTTCAAATTAAAACTACCTAACGGAAACAGCTAGTTGATGAGTATCCGGAACATCTTGGAAAGACTTTTCTAGTTTGTATACAATTTTGTAATAGTAGCTGACATCGCCTTCTATCTCTTCAGGATCAAAACTGCCCACCTGAATAAAAAATAGTTTAAACATGATAAAACATGTAACTCAGTAAAATAGAATGAAATTTAAGAAAATTATTAAGTTACAAATACCTTGGATTGCATCCAATTAGAATATTTTTGAAGAAAATCGTATCCCGCGTCAAATAATTTCTTGAAAGGAACCAATCGATCGTAGACAGCTTTTCTCTTTGGGTATTGCGACAATTCCCAGCCGAAGGAAGTTTCTTCTTCATTAAATTGATCTATTTTAATCAGTGCATTAGACAACCTGAAAAAAAAGTAAACGAATAATGGATTTAAATGTTTTTCACATTTTATTTAATAAAATTAATGTTCATTTCTTAAAATACGAACATAGAATTCAGTTGAAAACCATTGATGTATTTTCCACGACATTCCACAAAAGACTAGTTAAATAACCCTATTATATGTATTTTATGGTACAGAGAGATTCACTGAAGAAGATAATTTTCAAATATTAGTAATTTACTACGTGGTAAAGATGTGGCACATCTACTCAAAACTTCTGAATTGTACTGTATCATTTTTTTTTATTGTGCGGTTGTTCTTTTACCCAGGTAAATTAAAAAAAAATGGTCCATTCTTATAATTCTGTAAATATAACAACTGAATTAACTAGACTAGAACTAGATTAATTATAAGACTTACTTTTCATCAAGACGGTGCGCGCGCGACACATATTTGGGCAGTTCATTAATATCTCCCCAGTACTGCACCTCATTACACTGCAGTTCATACATATCCAGATCTTCGATAAATTTCGCGATCCGAACCTGACGAATTATATTCAAATTACGGTCTAAATACTGTAAGCCACTGTTTAAAACCAAAACCTACCTTTAAAAGGTCTTGATACTCAATTTTCTTTTGATCGCATATTGCCTTGCTCTCTTCAATAACACCAGGCATACGAGCGTACCTAGATTTTAGTAATAATAGGATTATCCATTCTAAAGAATTTAAAAATCAACGTAAAGTTCCTGTGACTTTATCAGGTAAAAAATTAATATTTCATTATGTTATTCGTTGGACAAGATATCTGAGTAATCATTTCTCATTTCTATAATATTGAGTTAATGATTACCAGTGAAATGTCTGGTTGTTCGCCTTGATCTCTAACGGTGTAAATGACGTGTAGTCTCCGAGGAAGATGATGTATTTCATGACATTGCGCAGCTTGTCCTCCATCTCGTCGAGCACCGTCTCCTCCACCTTCTTGTAGTACGCGATGAGGTCCATCAGCGCGGCCGTGTCTGGCGGCGGAGTCAGCAGAGTGGTCGCGATGTGGGAGTATTCGTCATAGATGCTAAATGCAAAGAAACTCTACTAAGATGTGTTTACTTTTTCATTACTTTACTCTATTTCTATTTCATGTGAAGAGCAACACTGTTATTACTATTATTATAAATAATGAATTTGTTTCGAAGCAGATGAATCTATAATATTACAATAGTTATTGTTGCCCATGAAGCCATTATTTGATTTGAACTTGTTAGTCCGGCATTCAATCTAACATAACGTACTTTTTAACCATGATCTGGTAATCATCAGTCATCTTCCTCAGCACCATGTTGGCGAGCCTGGTGGCGGCGCCGCGCAGCGAGCTGATGAGGTCTCCGCGCTGCATCATGAACATGCCGATGACGATGGTGCCCTCCAGCTTCGACGGTATCTCTCGAGCCAGCTCCACGTACTTGATGGACTCCTGGCAGAACTCCTCGAATGTCTTCTCCGGGTCAGCGTTGATAAAAGCTTCGACCTCATCCAGTGACTGTATAGTAATAGATTATATGGAGAGGATGAAGGAAAAATCATGTGTGATAGTTGATTTTATATATGTAAATTACCTCCCCATTAAGTAGACAAACGTAATTATCAAAGTCTTGAATCCTCAGCTCGGGTCCGATCCGCTGCTCGTCAATTAAATCGGCAATACTCTTTTTGTACTTCTCAACTAACTCACTGTCTATCATTGGCTGGAATTAGAATTATTTAAATGCATTACAACAATGTTAAAAAGTAAAAAAGACCGGTTAAGTCATAACAGTTATTTACAGCTCCTTACACTTTATCGAGCGTTAAACCGCTTGTTAAGTTAAATAAATTGCTATAACAGGTTTACGAAACATCGTAAAAAATGTATGTTTTAAAAAATTCATGATTACTTTCAGCGTTGAACGCGACGTAACATCAAAATCCTGGTACAAAATAGTCTCCAAGCGCGGCGTCTGTCGACAGGCGTCTATCAAGAAGTCATACAAAAGGCACAGCTGTTCACGAAACTGTTTAAATGATGGCTCGAAACCGATTGCATCGTTTTGAAAAGACAGATTAATTATGAAACCTTGGTTCATTCCCTGAAACAATGCAACAGTTTATTATACCACGAACTGATAGACAACTTCAGTTACAAAAATAGTAAATTACCCCAACGTCCATAATATATTCAGTGTACTCTTTCATTGATTTCAAACACAATGTCTGCAAATTGTAGGTCATAATGGAGGCGAGACAGTTGTAAAACCGCTTTACCCTCGCTGCTTGCTTCACATCCGGTATCTGTTTCTTCTTGCTTCCCTACAATCAAATTATAAAACAATTGTCATCTAGTAAATCTCACCAGTTTTTAACAATAAACCTCATATAACTAGCAAACACCTTGAGTTGCTGATGAACTATTATTGATAACTTGATAATGTTTTTTTGTTTAGTTTTTTTTGACAAACGTGTCTATAAAAGTAATCTCACCTGAAGGAAGACAGCCTGCACGGTGGGAATCCACTGGAGCGTCAGCACGTTGCCCGCCGCGTCAATGTGACGCTTACACACGAAGCTGAAGTCCTGCAGCTCGTACGCCTCGTGCGTCATCATTATGTCCTTCATGCTGATCAGTCGAAGGTCACTGGAATTATAGAAACAATACTACTACTATTAACATAGCTTCAACGATTTATCCTTGGATATCTTTTTTTATTTATAAAACTAGACTTTTTTACATTAGGTGTTGAGTGTTGTGTTTTCACGATTAGGAGGAAAGATATTTCTCTTTTCGATCTTCTTTAATCCATTAAGTCATGCTTAGTTAACCAAGTTCCGTTCTAACTTTGATCTCTACTTTACTTACTTGAACTGTTTCCACCATATTTGTAGGACTTGTGCTATACATGGATTCACAGTGTGCAGATTTCTCGTATTATACTTTTGTGCTAAGATGTACCTATTTCTCCAGGCGTCATCCTTCTTAGCTAATTCTTGCATTAACGGCGTTTCTTCTTCTTGTAGCGATTCTTCCTTTAATATTAATTTAATTATAGTAATAACATAAAACAATTTAAATATTTAGCAGCGTTAGAAAGTTCTGAAGCTACTAAATTTTGTTAAATTAATAAACGAAGCTGAGATATTACGTATTTACCGTGCTCGGATCTTTCAGTACAAAATCAACGATTGCTTTTTTCATACTCATCATGAAATCTTCTCTCATTTCGTCAGTACTGGTAAATAAAGTCTCCTTCCACTTTTTTAGTTTTAAAGGTATAAGGGTGTGCACGCTGTAAACAGAATCAAAACCTTGTATTCTGTGTCCGAGCTTCAAAGTATGACTTGGAGCAATGGGTTCAATACTTTTTGATTAAATTGTAGCAATATCTTTATCAAAAACTTTGAACTCCTTGACCACATGAACGGTTATTCATGCCCTAAACCTATACGACATTGGGGCTACAAATAAACAATTAGTACCTATTTCAATACTAATATAATAAACTAGCTACATAATTGAAGATTTTTAGGATTTCGGTTGGATTTTCTAAAATGTTTACCGTAATATAATTTTATTATCCAATGGAGCAACGTGGATTGTGTCTATACCGTATCGTATATAGTAATAGTAACGAAGCATATTCTTCTCGTCCCCTGAAGGAATGGCGTCGCTGTCCTCCCCGGGGGCGGACTGACAAATGAGCTTCATTAGTTTAGCACGGAACTCCTCTCTGGCCTTCCTCATCGCTGTAAAGCTTTGCATAACTGAATTACAAAAAAAAGTTTCTTTAGTAACTTCCAGTAAACATTACAAAATATTAATTTACGAGTTTTTGCAAAATGCCAGTTTAAAATGTTGATGAAATTCAATTTCAAATTCTTGCCATATATTGATACAAAGTCGTTGGATGCGGAAGGCGGAGGACCGCAATCTGTGGAAGGTATTGGGGAAG
>DVQG01001051.1:0-11903 GCA_018231605.1 Papilio ambrax
AAGAGCAGCACATACTGTGCCGACCCTCCATAAGGGATAAGGGCAAGTTGATGATAATGAACGTGAGACGTAGAGCATCGGTGGCTCAGGTGTTTGAACACTTAAATCCTGCGTTCGAATCTTATATTACCAATGTGATTTTCGATTTTTCGAATTTCATATGTACATAATTAACCCGACGTTCTAACGGTGAAGGAAAACATTGTGATGAACTTGCACATACCAGCGACAAAATTCAACACATGTGTGAAGTGAACCAATCCGCAGTGCGCCAGCGTGGTCGACTAAGGCCTAGTTACCCTAACTTAGAGTAGGCTCTGAGCCCTTTAGTGTGGACATATAGTGAGTGAACAGAGAGGTGATGATGATGATGATCTGCGAAGAACATTACCGTTTTAATCTCTCAAATAAATAGGATGTTAATAAAATATAACTTTTTTTGTATCAGACACAACGTGCTGCCGATAGTGATGGGCGCACGTCCGGCGGAGTACGCGGCGGTGGCGCCGCACAACTCATACATACATGTAGAGGAGTTCGCCGGCCCCGAGGAGCTCGCCGCCTACCTCCACCGCCTCGACGAGGACGACACGCTGTATAACTCATACTTCAAATGGAAGGTAAGCGAATATCTAATATGGAAAATCTATACTATAACTTTTAGTGATTAAATGATAAATCGCTGCGCAGCAATCAGTCTAGGATAAAGGTTTTTCAAAAAAAATACAAACGGTTTAAGTAAATATTAAATGAGTCTCTTCGCGTCAGTTAGTTTAATACTGATTGTTCTGTCGCACACAATACACGTCAACATGGGTTATAAAGTAGTCTTCATTTCTAACATTAAACCTTAAATTGCAGGGTACAGGTGAGTTCATAAACACGTACTTCTTCTGCCGCGTGTGCGCGATGGTACACGCGAACGCGCGCCGGCAGCGGAGCGCGCACTACGCCGACGTGCAAGCGTGGTGGCGCGGCGCCGCGTGCACGCGCGGCGACTGGCGCGCACCAGCCAGGGACCTCGTCTAGTGCGTACCGCTTCTACTGAGCTAAAATAAACATAGGCTAACGTCTTACACCAGGTAAGGCTAACGCAGGCAACTATAGAGCGTCAAGCTAGTAAGCTAGCAGGAAAAAGGCACAGACAAATATACCTAGTTTAATTTGTTAATACGACATAGTTCCAGAGATAGCGCAAAGTCGGATCTAATGTACCATATAGGTTATTTATATACAAATATACAAACAATAGGTATATAATATTTGTATTTTAATAATTTGGTCAGATCTGGTTTAGAACAATACATCTAAATGCGTAACGTAACGCACAATACATTGATTTTAGCAACACCAAAAATGCACAAGCATAATGTTTCATGACATCGTTAGAGAAACCGACGAACTATTCCATAGCATATATTCATATTGGCGTATAACATTTGAATTTTACACCAGGCTTAATTTATAAAATCTAATGCGTATAAAAGACAAATCTAAATGACTAAATATGTTTGGAATATTACTAATTGATTATAAAAATGTGTATGGTGATAAAATGATTAGTTTTGTAGTATGTGGATTTAAATATATTGTTATTAGAGAAACGTGCAAGTCCAAATCTAGAGCAATATACTTTAAAACTTCGGCGAAATGAAAAAATACGAGTATAAAACCAAAGAAATATTGCATGGAAGAAAATGGTTTAGGAGGATTAGTAGGAAAAATGTGTCCTAGTCAAAACCATTGAACAGTAAATCCACGCTCAGTTTATATCGGTATTATAGATAGAATAAAAGAAGAGAACCATAAGATTCGAAAAAAAAACGACCAGCCTTTACTTTTTGCACCTTGGTTCAATTCAAATAATAAATATAAAGTAAAATTCAATTATTTTATTAAAACATTGAATACAAGTATTAAACGTCCTTAGTACATGGACTGAAAAAAAGGAAAATCATAATATTGAAAAAGAATTAGTAATAGGCTTTATCGTGAAGTATGGCCAATAATTGCTTGTAGTTGGCTTCCGTGAGATTTTGTAAGCAATTCTTGTTAATAGTGATGTGTATTTGAATAAAATAAAAAAAAACATTCCTTGTCGCTCAGAAATGTCATTTTCGCGTCCGTGTTCATGATGATTGTGGTTGAATGTTGATAATTTATTCTTATTAGTTAATAAAATTTAATGAAAATACTGGAATTAGTTATATATTTTAATATGTAAATAAACATATTGTTGGTTGCTCTTTGATTTGTAAGGTTGAAATATTATGAAACAGACTGTAAAAGTGAACAGTGCCATTGGACATTCGAGAAAATTAAAAAAAAACAATACACTGTAAATTACATTTTTGTTTGTTACTTAATTTTAATAGACTACTGAGTAGTTACCTTTTTTTATAAGTGTTGTCTGTTTTGAGTGGGTTTGTCCATTTTTTTTGTAATTTATGGTTATGAGTGATTACTTTAGTTTAATACTTAAGTCATAGTATGATAGTCTGTGAGGCATTCCTTATGATTCTTGTAGTAGTTGAGCCAATTTCACTGAACATTTAAAAAAAACGGTTTATTCCACCTGGTTTTTTTTTCTTGTATTATTTTTAATCGTTATTTTCTTTGCCAAAGCTCAACATAATGTCTAGTCAAGGCTCTGTACTTCAACAATATTATTCAAGAGAATATTATTGTCAATAATAAATATCGCACAAAATAACTTTGCATTTTGTTATTAATTTATATTTGACTTCTACAAGAAGTATTTTCTTCTGTTAATTAAGTACTTATTTTATATGTTGTGTTATTGTGGTTTTCTAACTTTGAATTATTTTGTAAATATGTAGATTTATAAGCATAATTAAGTTTGTCTTTGGATAATTTTAAATTGTTCCTGTTTAATTACCTTAATAGGTTATTGTAATAATTGTACTTAACAGCACAAAACAATATTGTCAGACGATTACTTATATTACATGTTTTATTTTCATCGAACAATTCAGAAATAAAAAAAAAATGTAACAACGATACCTACATAAAAACTAAGAATATTTATTTAACATGAAAATATTTTTTTACCATATACTTTACTTCCATTCATTTATTATTTTAAAAAATATTCCATAATAATTGTTTTGGATGCTATCTTTGTGTAACAGAAACAAATCTTAATGATTACTAATAATTCAAATTACTATAAACAATAGCTTTAGAAATGTAAGATGTACAATAAAAAAGAAATAAAAAAAGCTTCAGAGTTAAATGAATAATGTTCCACATATTTAATGTTACATGTTTAACTATTTATAAACTGTTCTCCACAGATTATGATAATAAAACGAGTAGTATGACATAATTTTGCATCAATAAATAAACTGTGATCATTTAACATGAAATTGACAAAAGAGAAAATCATTCCTTCTTGTTCTTGTAGTTAATGTAAAAATAGTTTCGCCAGATACAACCGCGTGCCTCAAAAATTAGCGCTATCAATGTAATAGTTACGAAATTACGAAAGTTTAAATTAAGTATTAAATAGTGTGAAAGCGAAAAAAGAAAAAAAAAGTATTAAATATATCAAAATAATGCATACATACATATGTTTTTGTATTTAAGTATGGTAACAAAACAAATACTAAAAATCATTTTGTAATTACCTAAATTGAATAATTGTGAATAAAATAAATTCAATCCATTCCATTTTTACGCAACATCCTCAAATATTACAAGGATTCAATGTTTTTAACATTTTGTGTAAAATCAAAATAGATGGCTGTTAAAAAAAAGAAAATTGTTTTTATTACCCCTCTTCCGTCTATACCTTATACCTGTTTACATTATGCCAGAACAGTTTGACAGTGGACAGTTGAGATCAAATATAGCACTGTCATAGAAACTGGCATAACATAGCTAACTGGCCTAAATCAATGGCGTGCACAAAACCACCCATCATTGTTGCTATAAGATTATTTCTTCCTTATATAAAATTGATTTTTGCATCCTCAAATTTGTTGAAAACTCGTAATTTGAAACCACTCACATTATAAAATCATAGTAGTGATGTGACGTTGAAAAAAAGACATTAAAAGTTAAGTTTAAAATGTAATGAAATGCTAACAAATTGAATTATATTGAACATTAGTATTGTGTACACTATCATATCTATAATAACTTATCTTTTATCAATACTGAAAAATTAAAGTGTATCATTCAATAATAGTTTTTTATACTGTTTCAAAGCTTCCATATTCTTCATGTTCTCTAGTAAACGTAATTGCAAATTTACGCAGTCCACAACCACATCTATGGTTCTCCGAAAGACTTTCTTTGCCTCATGTAAGTTTTGAGGCACCAATATACCAAACCAGTGTAAAGGGTTTACTGTATTACTGTCATTATTTTCTACAACTTGGAGTTGCTTGTTATTATCTATCTCTGTTTCTTCACAAACAGTTGATGCAGAAAATTCTGGACTGTTTTCTACGGGTAATCTTGTAGTGCTAACTGAAGTTTGGCCCATAATATATCTGGACTTGGCAAGATGTATACTACCATGTTTAATGTTTGATTCCATAATAAGTTCATATTTCATTTTCTCCTCCATCAAATGTAATTGTTGAAGCAAAGTTTTGTCCAACAAATCACAAACAATGTCCATTTCTAGTTTATCAGTGGTACCTAAAATTTAATTTCGTATTAACACGATGATGGCACATGATCAGTTACACTGAAGTGTCGTGCAGTTTTTCTCTTTTATCCAAACAATATTCAGAACGAAATGAAGTCAAGGTAAATGCTCAAAGACTAAGTAAATTTCAAGTATTCGACAATATTTTTATGTTACCTTCTGCTTTTAAATTCATCCTTGTCACAATATATGTTAATAACAATTGGTTAATTAAGAAGTATATTTCACCAAGTTCACGCGCAATAACTGATAAATTATTAAATCTGATTAAAGCAAGTATTAATATCTGTTATGACAATACCACTTTACTTTGACAATCAATCAAAGCCAAAGCAACAAATCAAATAACCACAGACAAATTATTAATATAAAACTAATGTTGCTAGTTCAGTCCTTGACCCATATATAGTTGAGTTTTGAATTACAAACCTTTCATAGTCCTGTTACTCACTAATTATAGCACCTACAGTGATTGCAGATACTCTTGTTTGATGGTATCTATATAACATATCAATTAATCACCAAGATATCTGAAAAGAACTCGGAACACCGTATGAGTCGCTGCGCAGTAGACAGTTTTAGGTGTTGCAGGGCGAAGACGAAGAGATCTGGAGGATAGGGAGAGCGGGAGAGCACAGCGATGACCTAGGGCCGCCAAGATATTTAAAATACTCTTACCGAAATATAAAAGTACTGTGGTAAAATCGCGAATTTTTGAAAAAGTTCCATAAAGAAAAGTGGAGTAAAGATTGAACGAAATGTTGATAAATCATCATTCATTTTCCGAGAAAAAATTAAAATTGTCTTTGTTTCTTCTTGTTTTCCGCCATTTTGGCTCATGGTGATTAATTTTCGTGAAACGCATTGGTATCGTCTGTGAGTTTTAACGGGTTTTTAATTCTAGCATTGAAATTAATACCGAACTTCCCAAGTTATTATTAGAATTGCTCCCAAAATAACAACAAGCTATGTCGGACCGAAAAAGACTACTAGAGGAGCTAAGGGTGATAGACTTACGTGTAGAATTGGAAAAGCGTAACCTGGATAAGACCGGTATTCGTAGTGTGCTTATTCAGCGTTTAAGTGAGGTAAATAACTTGATAAAAACAATTAATGAGAATAATATTACAATAAAAACTTAGTTAACCAAAGTTTAGTTTTCGATAAAAATGTTTTTCGTGGCTTGAAGTTTCTGTCTGCTAATAATTTTAACCATAGTCAATAAAATATGAAAGAATTTATTCTCAGACTGGCTGACTTAAAGACAATTTATAATGTAAAATGCCAATGCGATGGTAATAAAAACAATAAATCTAAATTTTAATGTTGTTTTCGTGCAGCACTTGGAGCAGGAAGGACATGATCCTGCCACATACAAATTTGAGTTAATCACAGCAGATGGTAAAACGCCAGTAAAGAAAAGTAGACGCACTGAAAGTGCTAAAGAACCGGATGTAGAGGAGACTCCTGTTATAGAGGATATGATTGTGCAAGATACAGCCGGTGACGACGACGACAACGAACAAACACCTGTAATAAACCAGGATACTCAGAGCATAGAGAAAATAGAGAAATCTGAGGAAAAAATGGATGTTGACACCAGCAAAACTAATAGAAAAAGAGATATGAAGGATGACTCTGAAGCTACACAAGCGAAGAAAGCCTGCATGGAAAAAGAAATTAAAACAGAAGACGATCATAAAATTGAGAACAACACAGATGCTGAAGACAGTATAAATCTAGATATTGGCGATGATGAATTATTGAATGAGGAGGTATGTTATTATGTCTTCAAAGTGAATGTTACCCTACCCCTAACAGCTTCCAAAATCTCCAATGGGTATATGATGGAAGTAGATTAATACTATAGATAAAAAACCTTATTTTAATAAAATATTTGGTTTAGACAATGTTCTATTCTTTTAATAGTCACTGAGCTAACTTAGATTGTTAAGTTGACTATCTAAAAGTGTATTTCATCTTATACTCAGTTAAATGCAATGTATATTCTAACACATCAAATTCATGTAATTTTCCCTTTATTTCAGACTGACAATCCTGCAAAAATCAAAAAAGGTAAGTTTTTCAATGTAACATATTAGTGCAAAATAGGTAACCATATTTTATTCAAGTCATTACAAAAAGAAACTAAAACCCCGATTAATGTAAAATCTACCACATACCTCCATACAACATTAAGGTGATGAACAATTTTGTGAAGTGTCACCTGGTATAGGAGCAGAGAAACATTGAAATGAAGAAAAACAATTTGAAAGGAGAATCAGTGGTAAAACTTCAGACTCAGATGGGAATATTGACAGAAGAGGAGAAAGTTAAAGAACCCCTGAGAGCATTTGTTAAAGGAAATATCAAATGTACAATGAGAATTATTTAAAGCATTGTTAAGGTGGTTATCTCCAATTAGTTGTAACAGACACTTCTTTTCCAGTGTTCCACACAAACATTTCAGTTGTTGTGGAAGTGGTTATCGCTCCATGTCTCCAGTAAAGGCCGTGGTGCTAATATCAAATCAAGTTTTCAGGTCAAGATTTGTTATCCTCACTGTGAAATATTTGAAGTGCAAAGTGCAAGTAGTTATAGAAGACGGAAGAACAGGGCGAGCCGCTCCCAGCGAGCGACTCGTGCTGGCTTGCTGCTCTCGCTGCCTTTGCTGACCGTCGGTACTGACTTAGATGAACCGGTGCATGAGGACGCGGCGGGGACGGCGGCCGACGAGTCGACTGCGAACAGCTCCGCGGCGGCCGCAGACACCGTGCCAGCTGAAAATCAACAACAAGTAAACACAGAAGCCCCGGCCACTAGGTTGGTGAACGTCGAATGGCCGTCGCGACGCCCGCGCGCATCTAAACTTCGATTATTATACGTACATTTTCTATTCGTCTATCACTACAAAGTTTTGCACCACCAAGAGGGATTATTACATCGGAGATCAACAATGCTGCATGGACAGTTCTTCACATCGCATCTTTCTGTATGTAAAGGCAATGAGCAAATGTGGCCATCTGAAGCTTCAATGCTGACAGCAAGATCTGACCAACATCCTGAGCAGCAGCAGGCGATTGTCCTCGTGCATCAGCTGCAGCTGTGAACATCGTGTTTCGTCGCATCAACTCCGTGGATACACTGGTGCAAAACTTTGTAGTTGTGTGTGTTCTATAAACAAATGTCTCAACTTAAGTTTATTTGCACCTTAGATATGTTGTTCAAAAAGTTTTCTATTTTATACATGTTACTAAACTTGATAATTTTTTTTCAGTAATGACAATGAAAGGAGTGAAAAGGAATCAAAAGGTAAGATATGTGTTGGATATTTGATTTAAAAGTAAAAAAATATACAATTTTATTGTGAAATGCATTCTTTACTAAATTAACAAAATAATGACAACTATGGGTCTTATGTACTAAAGTGTACTTGCAAGATGAGTTTGTGGGATGAAATGTGTTAACACTTCTGATTTTATTGAATATAAACATATGTAACAATGTTTAGGTCTTATCCAAAAAGTTTCTCCTCTCTCCTTCCCGTAGTGTCAAGGTTTTTTTTCTTCTGTTACACTGATTTGCTTGAACCATATATAATTTTAATTTAGAACATTGCACAATTTTCTCATTATGACTTGTAATTAACTATTACCAATAAAATACTTCTATTTATTACCAGATGACAAAGTCAAGGACAATGAGAGCGAGAAGAGCAGCAAGAAGGACGATAGCAAGGAAGGAGGGGCGCGCAACCTATGGGTCAGCGGCCTGTCGGGCGACACGCGCGCTAAGGACTTGAAGCAGCTTTGTAGCAAACATGGCAAGGTGAGTAACAAACATTTTACTAACACATTTATTAATGACTAGCTTTAACCCGCGAATCCGTCCGCGTGGAAATAAAAAAACAAAAGTAAGTACCCTATGTGTTCTTCCAGAATATCATCTATACCAAACTTCATAGAAATCCATCTATCTAAACTTTCTCATTTATAATATTAGTAAGATTATCATGGATGGGTTAGATTTTTTGTTACTAATCCAATACCAAATGAAAAAGTAGCTTTGGTATCGTAATTTATTACTGCATTATTCACTAAAAAACTGGTCATTATATGTCTTATGAAAATTTTTATTATGCTATATATTAAATGAAAATGTTTAGTATAAACTTAAATATTTTTTTATTTGTCATTATTGTTTCAAGGTAATTGGAGCGAAAGTGGTGACAAATGCTCGCACTCCCGGTTCCCGCTGCTACGGCTACGTCACAATGGCCAGTGCTCAAGATGCTGAAAATTGCATTAAAAACCTCCACAGAACTGGTAAAAATATTGTTACTTATATTCATTACTATTTAAAAATACTGAAATTACATAGTTTACATGTTTAACCTAGAATTTTATAAAGAGGAATGATTTGTATTTTTGTTTGTATTGAAATAACTCAAAAACTGGACTCATTTCATAAACTCTTGCACTATTAAAATGCTACATTATCACTGAGTGATATAGGCTATATTTATTCGTAGGAATTTTTTTATTTCGCTCAGACAAAGACGGGAGCAATAGCTAGTGTTAAATCTTACTAATATTATAAATGCGAAAGTTTAGATGGATGGATGGATATTTGATAGAGTTTGTAGCCTAAATGGCTGTACAGATCTCGTTGAAATTTGGCATAGATGTAGTGGATAGTCCGGAAGAACACATAGGTTATTTACATACTTTTTTTTATTCCACGCGGACATAGTCGCGGATGAATGCTAGTAAATAAATAAAATAAACCTCGTTTATTTTATTTACTATATTAGGACATTGTAAAAAGGTATGTAATATGTTAAACTTGCAGAACTGCATGGACGCATGATATCAGTGGAGAAGGCAAAGTCGGAGTCTGAGTCCGCATCGCGGCGGCAGACCGCGCCGCGCACTGAGCGCAGGCCCAGCAAGGACCGCAAGGAAGATAATAAGGAAAAAGAGGTAATCTATATTACTTCTATACTAATATGATATAACGTTAATACTACTTTCTGACGTAGGATGTTAGCAATTAATGCATATTTAAAAAAAAATCTTCTATACTAATATAATAAAGCGTAAACACACAATACTTTGTGGCGTAAGATATCAGCAATCACAGCATATTTTTTAATAATTCCTTCTTTAATAAAAAGCACTATACTTACGTCACACCTTAGGCTATATATTTTCACGCTATTAAACTTAGGGGTTAAATTAATTAGATAAAAACCCTAATGTGGGAAAGAGACCATAAGTTGCTGCCAACCCCAAGAAAGCAAGGTTGTCATGGTTTGTCAACATTCTGTGCAAAATCACGGTCACAGGCAACAGCTAGCTAAATAATACCATTTTTTTTAATACTTTATCCATCTTTCAGGAGAATAAAGAAGGTGGTGAGAAGTCTGGAGATCCGAAGAATACAAAAGAAGGCGATGTGTCCGGCGCGGAAAGTAATAGATCCACTTCTCGTACCAGGGAAAAGTCACACAGGTCCGACAAGGTAAACACACACTTTATTTTTGACTAACTTTCCCGTACGGCTTTATTTCCATGATTGAAAACAATAAAATTTAAAATCAATAAAACTTTCTTTTGTCTAATGAACATTCAAATCCTTTCAACAACGAATAAAATTGGCTAACAATTACTGTTACCACGGCAATCTTGCTTTTTTGCCGCTTTTGTAGTTTTTGTACCTTTTCGGATTTTTGCATGTTGGTTCAAGGATCGTGCCCGGCGCAGTACTCGCAGCCGCGAGCGCAGGCGGTCGCCTAGAGAAGTGCTCTCGTTTTCTAAGATTTGGGTGAATTACCATCTTAAATATACATTTGATAATTACTTTTTAATATCTATTTATATAAAACTTATTAATATGCTTAGAAATAAAAAAGACGAAATTAAAAAAAAAGACTGCCATATGCCATTGCCATTGTAAAGACTTTTAGACGCGCGCACATTTGACTAAACTATCGCACACGCGCACAGTGCGCATACTACTCGATTTTAGTTGTGCAATAAACAGTTGAGTTGGCTGCAGAACAATCGACAATCACACAACAGTCGTGCGATAGTTTATTCAAAATTGTGCGCCCCCTCTACATCTACACTGAACTCTTTTAGCCAGTAAATTAGTTTGCAGCGGTAACAGAAATGTCTTACAACAGAAAGAGCGAGACGTAGCGCGTGCGAGGGAGAGGTCGCGCGCCGCTCGCGAGGAGGAGCGCAGGCGACGCGCCGCGGAGGAGGCCATGCGGGAGAGAGAGAGACGGCAGCGCCAGGAGAAGCACCGCCTCGCTATCGAGAGGGAAAAGCTGCGCTCGGAGAGGTAATTTTTCCCCCTTGAATCCTACGTGTGTGATATAATCAAATATCAAGCTGTAACAAACAAGCAAATTGACAACTACGTAAATTAATAATAAAACTTTAGCAACATCATCATCATTAGCTCATTATGCGTCCCAACTGGGGAGCTGGGAGACTACTCCTAGAAAAGCGGAAATCAAAGCCATGAGCAGCAGAAAAATCGTATTTTTTTCTTTCAGAGAGAAGATCGAACGAGAAAAGAATGAATTGTTGCGTTTAGAGCGAGAAAGACATAGATTGGAGCGTGAGAAGTTAGAACTGGAGAGATTGGAGCTGAAGAGAGCACAACTAAGGTTGGTACATTTATTGTGTTCATAAAGTAAATTAAACCATTTTGTTAGTAATATAAAAAACTTTTAGTAATTGATCTAAAATCGGATATACTCGATAGCTCGAATTTCAAAAATCAGACTGTAATTCAAAGTTAGTTAAACACAATGGCGTCTTCGATATCATTGAATACTTCACTTCTCAAACATCTTGTGAAATCTAATCTTTTTTGCAGTTCCCTTGACACTCAAAATATCTAAATTGTACTGTAAATCGAATACATACAAAGATTTGTATTTTTGTATTCGATTCTTTTAAAAACTACTGAGCCGATTTTATAAATTCATTTACCGTTAGAAAATTTTATTATCTGTAAGTAACATAGGTCTTTATTATTATTTTTTATTTCACGCGAGAAACAGTTAATCTTGTATGAAAACGACTGCCTAATGTTTGTATAATAATAGTATAAATAATGCCTAATAGTGGTAGAGCCCGCTTTACCATCTTTGCACGAATGGGCCGGCTCGCCCGGTGTAATACCACGACCACACAGAAGACAGGCG
>DVQG01001052.1:0-11895 GCA_018231605.1 Papilio ambrax
ATGTGTATGCAGTGCTGACCGGATTGGGTCCTCGCTCAGCTATAAATGCTGGATGTTGTCGACTATTGTCGTTAACCATATCCTAGCACAAGCGTAGAGCTTAGTTGGGATTGTAAAAGACATATTAGTAAGTTAAAAAAACCTATTAATGTTTTTATGTAAAAAAAAGTCTTGTGAGATATTAGTCAATATTAAATAGAAGGAATATCATATATGTTATTGGTATAAATCATAATTATAATTCATGTGAAAAGTGACGTCGGGAACTAAAGCTAGTCTAACAAAATAAAGAAGAGGGAAAACAAAACATAAAACAACATTTGAATTATTCCAGTATTGTGCGCTCCGCAACAAATGCAATATAATCCGAGACGTTGTCATCCTCCGTGAATACGTAATGGTTTGATTTGGTGCCGGCGCGCCACTAACAGATATCCGAGACGATATCAAATTAAAATATATATTCTAACTTCTATTAAATAGCTTGTCACATATATAACAATCTTAACAACGGGTGCGATATACTGGTCGTTTTATTATGATTCCCCTGTGGTGAAATTTTCCACTTTCCGCTATTATTGGATGTCGGATAGTTTTATGCACACGGGAATTATGAACCGAAGATTCCGTGACTTGTGCGCTTATTGCATTGCTACAAATTTATTAGGAAAAACGTATGTCTCTAACTTTATTATTAAACATCAGGCACACATAAAAATGAAACTTTCTAGCCGTCCCGCAATTGCCACATTACGAGTATGTGAATATATTGTGGAAATACAGAATTTCATTTAATATACCTTGGGAACTCATTGAAAGAAGCCTCCGCACCTTATATGTGGCAATATGAATAAAATATGTATTCATCAGTAAAATCTACGAACACCCAGCGTTCTTTTTTCATTATAATCTCTTCGAATTTTAAATATTAGCTTTTGTCGGCGACTTCGTCCGCTTGAAATATAGAAATAATCATAACGAAATGAAATAATATAGTCTATGTTACGTGATTTTTTTAAAAAAATAGGCCCTTTAATTTTTGTGCCTATTCATTACAGTCAAACAAAGTTTTTCTCTTCATAATATTAGTTAATATAGATAACATACCTTGTGTTCGAAGATGGTTTCAATACTGTTAACAGAATTAACCTTCACAATATATCGATTTAAACAAGTAGGTATTATATTTTAATTGTATCGATAAATTTATGTAAAACATTAGTGATCGACTTCGACAGCGGCGTTACAGTCTGTCCGGTTGTCTAAGCGGAAACTTACCGAATCAACCTCCGCCGTAGTTACTGGAATGTTTGATCTGGCAGCGAAACTTGCTTCCTTGCTACTAGACACCGTCATTTAACATTCACAGTCAGTTGATGTGTTTAGAGATTAGATACACAAAGTTAACTATGGCGAAGTCAAGACTATTATTGTTAAACCTAACTTTACTATACAAATTGTTGTAACATACGATAAATTTCAAAAACTAGAGGTCTAGAAGAATACTGAAATAAAATCGAATGGAAACTGCAACACGAAGAAGAGAATCCTAAACTACTTTTTCCATTTGAACTACTCTTTATAATAGAAACGGCAAAAGGCGTACATTCACAAGATATAAATAACAAAAGCATTGTCGGCGGCCGCGGAGCAGTCGTAACGCGCCGTGACCAACCGAGCGGCACTAACGGCCATTGTCTTATTTCACCACAATAGCTCAATTTTCTTAAGACTTAAACCCGACGCACTCATAAATTAAAACTTAATATCTCATTACTCGCAACCATTGGGCACCGACACGCCCGATTCGACTCATGCCAAAAAACTCAAACAATTTTTTGCAGACTGTACAATATTTGATATACGATAGGTAATTTAAGTTACAGAATACTAACTAGCTTTCGCTTAATAAAGGCATTATTCGATGATAATTTAGCTTTCTAATGGTAAAAGAATTGTTGAAACTGGTCCAGTAGTTTTTTACTTTAAAATACAATATTTCCTCCTTATTAGATTAGTATTGATATTTATTTAATTTTTTACTGTTATATTCCTAAATTATTAACAAAGCATTATTTAATTGCATTACAAAACCCTTTAATAATATAAGTTTCTTTAAATTTCAATCTTCTCTATTGATACATTAATCAAAATTTGCATACCAAGATAAGTCATTCATGGTAATCATGTCAGAACTAATTATCTTTAATCGATGCTATCTCTAATTACTTTAACAGATACGATTAACTAATACGCTTGCAATGATCGTCGTGTCAAGTAACCAGGCTGAGTTCCCAGTGGAACGATTTCCTTACTTAATGTCCCTGGTCACAAGACTTCTAAATTTCAATTTAATGAAGAGGGATCAGATGTTTATTCTAACTAGTACTTGATTTAAAATAACAAATTTTATGTCATCATTCAAGTAAAGTGACCAATTTCCTACAAAATGCGTAACAGCTAATTTAGATACAACTCAATTGACTTTCGATTCATGAACGTAGAATGTAATCGCAGTCAGGATATTGACAGCACTAGCGTTCGAAATTAATTGTACTTTATTTCGAAATTAACAACGAATATGATAATTTAAAAGAACAATTTTGTGGTAACAATTATAAATTATCTTGTGGGACAACTCTACATTTATGAATAGAAATATTTAATAATTGTAAATAGACAAGAATCAATGTTACAATGCAGAAACCTCAGTAAGCATAGATCAAGTGAACTTAAGAAAAAAGATATGAGAAGTATGTAATAGAATATTTATATACCCAATTTTCTATTTCAAAATAAAATTCGCATCAACTCATACACCTCTTCGAAACGGTAAATAGATGCAAAACCCTTGCAAGATTTGTTTACACTTAAAACAATAATAAGTCTAGACTCACTTGAATCTCTCACCCAGTAGACGATGGACTTTGGCGATGATTCGACATAGCATTCTAATGTGACGTCGGTGCCGAGTGGCGCACCCACAAGCTGGTTGGGTACTTGAATAACTGGATGAACTGAAGAGGATAAATATATTAAAGAATGTACATGGCCTACATTTTAAGAAGAAATATTGATCTCTGAAGATTGAGAAAGACCAGAATGGTAACTAACAATAAACAACTATCTGTATTTTTTAATAATCTAAATCGTCGCCGAAAATAATTCTGATAATATAAGAAAGAGGATTTACTTCGTCTCGACAACGCCATCTAAAAGCTTAAATAATTAAAAGATAGTGAAGGCTGACATTGACTAACACCATTAATAACAAGAAACATCCGAAAGTTTTTAAGATAAAGAACAATTACAAAGAATCCGCCGCTAACCAATTTTATTCTATCAAATTAGTTATTCCAAAACAACTGGCGAGTAATAAAGATAAGATAATTTCTTTAGTAAAATTGTTATGCTTACAATGTACTTTGATGACGATCCTCTTGCTAACAGAAGGTGGAATACCATTACTCGCAATGCACAGGTATGCACCCATTTCTGACCGCGAGATTTTATTGAATGTTAGCACTGCCTCCTCATATATTGACACTAGGAAAAACAAAAAAAAACATTTACACTAAAAAGAACACACAAAATCATACTTATTTCAAGTGACTATCTATTTTTGTTAACTATTCAAATGTATTATATGATATCAAATTTATTGATGTAAACTGTATTATTTAATTCTACGGACCTTTAGTTTTAGTACCATTTGTATTTCTAATTACAAGATCTGAACCATCTTCTCTGCGCCACATGACGCGTGGCTCGGGCTGGCCTCGAGCACGACACGACACTCGCACTGTACCGCCTTCATGAACCATCACATCGCCCGATGTCTCCTCCGAAATGAAGTCAGGAGGTATAACAACATCTAGGTAACCCATCTGTGAATAAAAATAACTTTTATATTGTGATTTATTTATTGATGATGAGACAAGTAACGTTAAGAAATAGTGGAATCTTCAGTTTTCTTCATAAAATTTGAATAGGAGTTTGAATTTTAAAAATTACTGGGGTCTTAGTTACACATTAATTCCTTATTCGGGGTTCATAGTGTAACATTTTTTTTCTGTATGACAGTACGTCAAGTGGCGTCATGCGGCGTCGACGGCGCCGTCGAAGCCTGCAGCTGCACAGTCGCCGTTGGGGATTTATACCGTTATCACACCCGAGTATAAATTACAGCGGAGTGCAATAATTTAGGACTACCATATACGAATCATTACCCGCTGCGTCGCCTGCATGCAGTTCCCAGCAGTTTAATTCCCTTTTATCTGTTTATCATTTATTTTTATTGGTCTTTTATTATACCTGTTATATTGATTGTCAATATTGAAGTGAAAAGATAGTTTAATCTAAATGGCCACGATAATAATAAATTATCTTGACTGTCAAAAGTGCAATTTGATTCACATATTAAAGAAACAAATAAATCAATAATGGATTCTGAGTGTCGATGGAAAACTTATGGAAATTACAGACTTATTTTATGGGTTTGGATGATGGGCGAAGTAACCATGGTCTTTTCACCGATCGAAATGTCACATAACGGTTTCTATTTCCACGGCGGCATTTATATACTCTCAGCAATATTTATTGGCTTACCACTAGTTTATTCGGAGATCTGTATATCACAGTACACGAATTGTGATGCGATATCTATGTGGAATTTTTTCCCGATTCTACGAAGCATCGGGTACGGAACTGTGGTTTTGATTGTTTACAAATCCGTGTACTTGATCGTGCTCAGTTCGTGGTATTTAAATTATACATTCCACGCAGCGCTGGATCCCCCGCCGTGGTTCACTTGCGACGAATTCAATAATTCAAGATGTATGGTAAAGCGCGTTAACACTTCAATTTTTCAACACTGTATTGAAACGCAAATGTTATTCGACGACGACTGCGGCATGAAAACGGCAAGTTCTTGCTTCTTTGAACGAGAAATTGGTGGAAAAATTACACTGAATGAGAACTGTACATTTCAATGGAAATCGTTGATCATTAGCAGCTCGGTCTGTTTTGTTTTGTTCTGTTTGTTTTTGAGAAAAGAAAAATCAATGCGAATTGCAATCAAAATATTGGTCGTGTATGTAAGTTTTGTTGTATTTATGTTATTTTGCGTTGCTTTATCTGCTAGTGGTGCATGGTATTCATCAAAGATACATATTAATTGGAATGACTATGACTTTAAATCTTGTACATTAACTTTAACCCGCGGCGTATTGTCTTTTGGAACTGGTTTTGGTATGTTCGCATTTTTATCCAGAAATATCCCATTCCGTAGTCCCGCGACTATGACAGCTATTGCAGTTACTTTATTTGCTTTATTTTATTCAGTTATGTTAGCGCTAATTATCTACAGCGGTATCAAGAGTATGTCTTATTTTCACGGCGAGGAAGAAAATGTCTTAGAATTGGGGAACAATCCGTTTTTTTCAATATTTGCTTCAGTTTCGGAAATTACTAGTTATTACGATGAAAGTTCGATTTGGAGTTTTCTTTGGTTTTCCGCCATGTTTCTATGTCTTTTTGTTAATTTGTTTATTACACTTTTTTATTTGCACGACTTACTAGTGAATAATTTTAAAACCGTACAGACATATAAAAATGTATATTGTGCTGCTTTGATGTTGATTTTATGTTTAATATCTTGTCCAATTTTTTGTGCTGATTTGGTTATATCTTTTACGGATGCTATAGAAATTATACAACTTATTAATAGCTTTTTTTTCTCCATTTCTGTTTATTGGATTTACGGGTACAATAATCACAACGTTGATATAATATTTATGATTGGTGTTAAAGCAAGTTACTATTGGAAAATATCATGGATTATAAATCCAATTTTACTTTTACTATTATTATATATCAGAGCTATGAAAGTTTTAGTTACTGAATATGATAATTCTTTCAAAATCCATAGTTTAGGTATCCCATGCGATGTTCTCTTACTGATTCTCCTTCTAAGTTTTTATGCCCTTACAGTTATTTTCGGCGTGTTTTATGAATTAAAATATTATCATTACTTCAATGCTACACGTAACATTTTTTATCCCACTTCAAAATGGGGTCCGGAAGATAAAACATTACTTAGAAGTAGAAAAATGTTTGTACCTGAAATTATGACCCGAGAATTTCTGTACCGACAAGTAAGAATACATGGATATTTTAAAGACAAAGACACTAGAAGAAAATCAAAACCATATGATCGTGATAGGGCTGTATCTACTGAAAAAGCAGAATGGAGTGCGTTGACTTCAAACTAAAGAACTCAACTCAATAACGCCGGAGGCCTAAATTTAATCCCTTCCCCTGCCTATTTTTGTAAGAAAAGGGTGGGAAAGGAAAGCATGGAGGAGGGATCGAATAGGAAGAGGAAATGTCTTCTTTATGCGTGCCCTTCTTTTTAGTTTAATGGTAGGTAACGCATCTGCAATTGTGGATAATTCTTTTTCGCCTTATGATATAAAAACTCATGTTTCTATTTTATAAAGTTTGTTATTTTAAATACTAACCTGACTTTTCATTGGATCTGTATTAATTTGACACATGTATTGACCTCGGTCTTCTTCTTGAACGTTCCTGATGTGTAAATTCCATACAGTTTGACCGTTATGTGATACACTGACTCTATGATTATTTGTTATTACATGCACATGTATTGCTTGTATCGCTTTAGTATCAGCTTTCACCCAACCTACCTGTAAATAATTAATGTTTTAGAAAATGAAATATGAATAAATGATTGTTTTATTTATAGTAAAATGTCTTACTCTATAACCTCCAAGGTTTTGAACTAGGCATCTGAAGATTGCATCTCGCCCAATCGGTACAGTTAGATTTGATAGAGGTTCCGCAAATTCTGGCTGAAATGCTTGACCTGTATGACGATTAAAATGTTTTATTCAATGACGTATAAATACATCTTTTATTTTTATATTTAAGACTTGCCTACGAGCTTAGAATCTAGACGTATCCAGAATACAGCTAGCAAGTATAGCCACCAAGGCTGCTGCATATTTCTAGTCACGAAAGATACTCCGCGTTGCCGTCAAATTGTGAAACATGAGATATCCATCTGAATCTGCAATACAAATTTTAAAATAAAATAACACATTCATATTATACATAACATTTCAATATTATTTCATAGTATCTTTACAAAAAAAAATCTAACTTCTTTTTTTTAATTACATATATCACATTTCAAACCAAATCGTCGATTTATTCTTTTATATCATTTATTTTAAGAGCATAGCTTTTATAGGTACCTAAATGATTAAATTAATTAAAATCTTCAACAATAAATACATATTTAATTTGCAATCAACAACGTAATTGCAAAGAGTACAAGTGATGACTGAACATACAAAAAGTCATTTGTATGTATGCGACATTACGATTCGATCAGTCAATAATGACTCAGTACCGCGTATAAAGGTACAGGGTTATATTGGACTTACGTCCGTTATTCTGGGTGCCGAAAAGTCGATAGAGAATGTTGCAAAAATGAGCACGGATGCGATCTCGTACCGGTAACTACTTTTCCGCGATAATGCTTGAGAAAAATGCGCATCTCACTTCAGCTACCTCAATAGGAGGACTATAAACATATTGGAACTCAACCGTACGAAGACCGCAATCTTGTATGGAAAAAGGTTCATTGAATTTGTTATCTCATGAACATGCTTTGTGAAAAATTCACATAGAAACTTATGAGATACAGTATGTTACTTTTTATCATCATTTAGTCAAAGTGAGTTTTATGTTTATTTTTCTTTATGATAAAGTTAATAAGTAAAGAGTCAGTTTGTTTATAAACATAGATACATTTAAAATGTAAGTTACTAGCACATAATTGATTATTATGTGATTCTTCTAGTAATATATTTCACATGCCCAAATAAGCTTTTCAGCGCATGTTTCAACTTAATTAATATAATAATTATGTATTGTTTAAGCAATACAATATTTGTTACTTTACATATAAATTTGCGGCGAAACGAGTAATTATGATAAAGGTTTCGAAATGTGATTTATTAATTTCGATGAGCATTTTCGTAATTTTAGGTTAATTAATACGTAATAATAAAATATAGATCAGAATAAGGATGAATTGAAAAATTTTTATATAATTTTACAAAGACATTTGCATGTCATGTAAAGATATTTCAATGATGATTAAGGTATTAGTGTGACTACGTTTGGTTCGAAATTCAGAATAGCAATTTGTATAAGTGTTATAATCAATCCGTGGTCTCTGGATTCGGACAGGCTATTCGGTTGCTAGACAACAATTTATATAGTGACAATATTATTTTAAAAAATACTCAATAAAGAAGTGAAGGAAAACATATCGGCGTAACATAACATAACATAAAAAATGTATCGGCGAAAAGTTTGAAAGATATGAGTGAAGTCAACTAATCTGTAGTGGGCCCGCGTGGTTGACTAAAACCTGGTCACCCTAACTTTTGGTAGACTCCGACTCCCTCAGTTGATACAGTAAGCTGGTGATGATAATTACATTTATTTCAAATGAATTAGTCTTGTAAATAATACTTAGAAATAGTTCAAAATTTGATTTCTTAACAAGCAAGAAAAACGTTTTTTTCTTTCCTTTGGGTACATGTTCTTGTACATGTCTTAGATCAGTGGAAACTCGTAGTTAGGTGAGCAAAGAACAACGCAGTCGTACTCCGCTATCAGCGGGCAATAACCGTGGCGTCCGTAACGTAGAACAACAATTAACAGAGGAAGTGTTAAACTGAGTCTTACTCCCTCGGCAAATATTTGAACGGATATTCTGTCTGAGAGACAACGCGTTCTTGTTGAAGATGTAAATATTGAACAATTTACCTCTTAGTCTTTAATAAGACCACACAATTTAATATGTTAAGATTAGATGAAGTTAATAATAGTGTATTGCAATTTGACGTGCAATTGTGAAAAGGATAATTAGCTGTTCTATGGTCTTCATATTATCTGATATTTTTAACGATTTTGTTTCATTCGTAGATTATTACATTTTATACAAAAAGTATGCCAACAAATTTTGTTAATACTTTTTTTAATTTACAATAATCAAGACTACTAATGTAAATAAGTATCAATATGCTCCATTCTTCAAAATAAAATATTAATAAACGAATTTATCGAATCTCTTAACATAAAGTAAAATTCAATATTTTAAAACATGTTATTGTTGTTCTCTGTACGATAACATTATCTACATTTGCTGCAATGAAAACAATCATATGAATAATAAAGTAAAAGAAATCATTACAACGCAAAACTCATAATAACCTAGTTAAACTTGTGCTTTTTTCTTCTAAATTATTTACTTAGATAAAAACTATCTATAACATAAAATAATCATATCTATAACACAACGAGGGACTACGCACAACATACAACAATTTTATTAAAACAAGCAAGTAAAAAAATGTTAAATAAAAATGTTTTTCGATAATATAGTTTTTCTTTCATTAAAAACATGCATATAAATTAGCTATTGTTTACTGATTCTAACTACAAATACAATTAAAAAAAGATGATACAAAACTACTTACCCTTTAATCATTGGCGTAAAAGTTTACCAACAAAGTACTTCGGGATATTTGTGGCTAATTAAAAATTTACGTTGGTGCTGTTTTTACTTATGCCTTCAAATTTTAATGAAATACGTAGTAAGTTAAGTTTGTAATAAGTGATTTAAGTTGGCAATAAGTACGTATTAAGTTTAGTGCGAGTAGGGAGCGAGCGCGGCGTGCGGACGGCGATGGCGAGGGCGCGCCACACACTGCGGCCGATTGCTCATTCACTCCTCCACTCTATCGTTATTCTTACGCAGATGTCCCTATGATAGAGCCAGATACGATGCCAAAATTCCCACTAAGATATCTCACTACTGTACTACTTCGAAACAAGATACTTATTCACACGTGTTAAGCAGTGTAACATGTTTTCAATTTATTTTAAACATTTATTAAAATTTTAACGCATTTTTGAAATGTTTCAATTTAAAATATCATTACAAATTCAATGTAAAATATAAAATATTTGATATAAAGTGTTCGACAATTTAAAGTAAGACAATGAAATGAATATAATTGTCCCACAACCGAGTTAAAGATTCTTATAGTAAGTAGAACTAACTTGAAATGGAGATGGAATAATTAGCCGCCTTCCGCTAATTTCCAAAGTTATTAACTCTCAAGCTTTTGAAAGGACTGTCATCTGCTCGATAAGACTGAAGGAGTAGATTATATTTCATGTCAGTTTTCTAAAAGCTTTAAATAGAACCAAACTGAAATGTCAAAATATTACCTTTATAGTTGTTATTTTGATTTGTAGTTTATAGATTGATCTAACGCGATTACTGATGATCTCATTAGAAGTACGTAGTGTTAGTGTGTATGGTAGTAGTACTGATAAGTAGATACAGACTTTAATTAATATTTATAGCTGTGCATATTAGGCATGTGTTAATTATGCACTTAAATGACTAACTACGAATACTAAGTTCCTTATTAAACGTGAACATTATATCAAACTACTGTTTACATCAAATAAATTTAAACAAATATGTATTTTTATGGCTTTGATTTATAGTAAAATTTATCGTAATTAACCAAGTGCGGAGAATTCCATCTAGCATTTCATAATTGTCGTTATTTAAAAGTTTTGAACACCTCATAATATACTGTAATAGATGTTTTGATAAAATTAAATAAATCATCACAAAATTTTCTTTATTAAAATAAACAAAAACATTAAATAATCTCAGTTCTTTTTGGGCGGTGGTGGTGGAGCACTGTAATCTTCATCGAAATTTTTGTAATAATTCCAAGGAGATTCCAACTGATAGCTTCTCATTTCCTGCGCAAACTCAACAGGTTCATACACCAGTTTCTTCAAACCATCATCATACCGCACCTCTGTATAACCAACTAGAGGGAAATCCTTTCTCAATGGATGACCTTTAAACCCGTAGTCTGTCAAAATTCTCCTCAAATCAGGATGGTGAGTAAAAATAACACCGAACATGTCATATATTTCTCGTTCATGCCAATTGACACCGTTCCAAATATCATAAGCCGAATGCAATGGAGTCACTTCGTCGGTGTAAGTTTTAACTCTGGCTCTTTCACCGAATCTCAAACTAAGAATGTCATAAACTACTTCGAACCTGTATGTGCGACTGGGTACATCGATGGCCGTCGCCGACGAGCATTGACTGAAGCAGGCGTGTTGGTGCAGACACATAAAACTTAGTACGGGGAACAAGCCTTCGGGCGCGACGAGTATCTCCAATTCGTCAGTGTGTTGCATTTGAATCTTTTGCACGAATTTCGGCAGACATGCACCAACGTATAAACCGAACTCGTATAGAGATTGACGTCTTTCATTATCGTGTCTCCTTAACGTGCAACTCTCATATTCGATAGGTTCCAATATTAGAGGATTGGCTTCTTTAACGGAATCTTGGTAAAGAATTGAACTCTTATGGTATCTACGCGCTATATTATAATTATACATACGTAAAAATTTACATATCTTAGGGAGTAAAGTATTCATTTTATAAATAATATTAACTATTCAAAACCAAGCTATGACTTTGATTTGAAATGTTTAATTTGTCAATCACTTTAAAATACGTTGACAACGCGGTGACATGTTATTCATTCATTTAATACTAAAAGCGTGTACATGCCAGTTTTAATTAGAGTGAAATAATGCAAGTGGAATAATCATAAAATGTTTGTGTGATTACTCGTTGATTTTAGAGCGTCGGTGGCTCAGTGGTTTAAGCATTTGACTTATAATCTACAGGTCTTGGGTTCGCCATGTACCAATGTGATTTTCGATTCATCGAAATTTCATGTA
>DVQG01001053.1:0-11892 GCA_018231605.1 Papilio ambrax
ATTAGTATGATGTAAAAATTTAGATAGATAGATGTTTGCTTGTAGCCTAAACTACTTAATGGATCTCGATGAAATTTGTCATAGATGTAGAAGATAGTCTGGAACAAAACATAGGCTATAAACTTTTTTAATTCATGCATATTTTACCCTTCTCATATTTAATTTATAATAGATAAATTTACATGATGCGAAAATAAATAAATCATTTTCTCGTAACTGTGACCGAAAACAGTCACAAACGTTCTTGACAGAGGGCGCTTGGGACGCTCCGGCGACACTGCGTCTGCCAATGAAGTTGTACACACTTGCCCGAAATGGTTACACACGAGGGCAGAACGGTAAGGCAGTTCTGTTCTACTACTTACTGTGCTGCCCTCATGTTAAACACATATATAGAATCTTTCATAATAGTTTTCTTACTTTTTTTATTAACACTACTGTAATAAAGAATGCAATGAATAGTTCAACTGACAGTAAATATTTCCTACACGCGAACAATTTTAACTGAACAGTTGAACCCTTCTGTTAAAACGGCAGCTAAAACTGAGCGTCTATATCGGAGATTGGACAACAATAAAAGGCATGGATAAAAAAAATTTCACTTATGTACATTATTATTTATAAAAGTACAGTCGAGAAAGTTCGCGGTAACACAATTATAAAAAATGTTCTTTAAACCTTGAAGAAATTAAAAAAAAACTTCTCCCGTTAAAATCTACTTAACCGAATACTTATATTCTATGTTGTTCAAATTTGTAATATAATTACGTAAGTAATTCCGTACAAGGTATTAAGCGTCTAAAACTGAAAATAAATTTATTTACGTTCTTACTAAAGGTTACATAGCAAGCTTTAAATCAGGATCTAAGGAAATCCGTGTAAATTGCTTCCCAGCTTAACTTAAAAGCTCTATATTTTATACGCGAACGCGAGCTTTGGGCACGTATTCTAGCATTTATTGTTTTAAAATGTACAAAAAGTGTTGAGTTCTCTTTTAAATTTACTAAAATGTTTTTTAATAATAGACATTGCTACGATGAATTATAAAATAATTATTTATTGTATATTAATTTAATGTTTAATTTATTTAAATATCATAAATTACTTACCCTAATAAATTTGTTTAATAATAATTTACAATGTTACAGTAACGTTATTTAAAACAATTAAGATATAACGAAAACACATTGATACTGTAATGTAACATATTAAAATGTTATATACTTACAATTGTTTTATAGTAGATAATCCAATAAAAAAATCGTCCACAATACACAAACGTAACCACACGACCGATCTCGACAACCCCTGCGAACGCACTGTCTGGGATGTCAGGATCGAATCCCACCCCCGTAGCCCGGCGGAGGACCTCACGAGGGAAGATTAAAAATAAACAGCTGCCAATCGAAAACTATATATCTATTGTTAACCATTCTATATTTAAAAAGTTTTTACATTGTTTAACTGTTCTGCAAATTTAGAACATACAAAATAGCAACAGATTTCAATTCCCGATAGACAATAGATGTATTTATACTAGCTACTGGTATTATACTAGCTTTCGCCCGCGACTCCGTCTGAGTGGAATTAAAAAAAATTAAAGTGAATGGCCTGTGTTCTTCCAGACTATCCTCTACACTGTACCAATTTTCATCGAAATCCGTTCAGCCGTTTACAAATGCAAAAAGCCGGATACAAACTATAACAAACATCCATCCATCTAAACTTTCGCATTTATAATATTAGTAAGAAGTTCTAAATGCCTCCTATATTTGACACCTTTTAAGCGAACATTTGATTTGGTAAGACAAAAAAATGTTGACCAACATTTTGTCAGACAATTATACATCGCTTTATTTTTATTTTTAATAAATTGTCATTTTCATTACAAGTATAGAATGAAAATTTTTGATATATTTTTTTGTCATATGCTAAAACAAACATTTTTAGAATGTAATCAACTCTTCATGTTCAAATCAGCATCACAAGACGCTGCACAAGATTATACCGTAAAGTAAGTAACCTTATTGAATCAATTAACATATGTGAAACACAAACCTGATTCAGATATTCCAGATGTTTACGAGTAGTAAGGAAAATAAGTAAATAAAATCTAATGGGTTTAAAATAAATTGATAGCAGATAAATCTTAAATTAAATCTATTTATGAAAATCAATTACAGCAAAACTCATACACAAATATTTAGTAAGAATCTCTCATTTATTTAAAAAAAAAAAAACTGAAATAGCATCTGGTAGGATGTTTCAAAATGATAAGGCATAATTGTGAGATAACCTTAAAAGGACATAAATTTTCATAGCTAAGGCATGAATAATTTATTTTTAATTCAATTAATAAAAACTTTATTACTGTCAAAGACAAGAAAGACTTCTCTCACAAACAGCCAACATTAATAATTGAGCTTAATATAATGAACTCTATGAAGACTTTGTCCGAGGTTTGGGAAAAGCACAGCAACATTCTATTAGAAACATAATAAACTATGACTTGTAACAATGGTTTAATATCTATAAATTAACTTTTAAATTAATTATTGTGCAAACATTTAAAAATCAATATTTATATTTACCTTTGTACACTCATTGTCATCCTTATCAGGTTTCTTGGGCATTTCAGTAACAGTATCTTGATAGCCCTCTGCCCCCGGGGGGCAATCGGGCAGCTCCATCTTGCTGCACTACACTTCACAGTTTATGACCATAAAATGGGCATAAACTTGTCACAAAAAATGTCTTTTGTTCTATCTTCAACCTTAACACCACACCCAGCTCTGTGGAAGAATTCACTTATTATCATGCATGTTTCATTTCGTTTTAAATATGTAAATGTACTTAAATTGTAATTATTAAAACAGATACTTACAATCTCACCACAAGGAAAATTCTTTACATAGATGAGGTTTTCACAGCTGTATTATGAATTAAAACATAATGTATTGAACCAATATGTACCTTACATTAATGTATATATCATCTGCTGAGAATAAATTAACAAAAAAGGTGGTAAATAACATTCTAAATATTGTCCAGCATAAATTCATGTCACAAATCTATTTATGCTGGCTACTTCATCCCATTAAATTGTAAACCTTTAAATTTACGTTTATTCTCATTTACTCAATTAACTTTTGTACTTAGCATTTCCTTAAGCTTTTTGTTTAATGATTAGGGGCCACAATTAGATAGAGAAAATACTAGAAGCCCTTTAGAGGTAACCATCAACTAAAGTATCAAGCCCACTATTCAGTTGAAGCTTCAAAACACTTTTATTTGATAAATATTAACATGTTTTAAATCACAACTCTATTTACATCTTTTCTTACAATAATGTAAATTGAGTTTAGTACACATTTTTTATGGTTAACGGTCTTCTCAAAGTTTTGGTGTGTAATGTTGCATTTTATAACTGTCAAAATGTTTGCAATACTATGTCTTTTCGAGGTCATTGAAGATGCAAATATTTGATAGTCACAAAAAGAGTTCACATTATATTTTTATGACTATGAAATGTATCACATTGTCTTTCAGAAATTGTATATTTTTATTTATGGCAAATTTAACATTTTACTTACAAATCCATCCAATATGACTGCTAATCCCAAAGTGGTATTGTTAACTTAGTGTTATCTAAATTCCAGATCTATATTGCCTCCTTTACGTTTGAAGGCTCGTTAGTACCCCGATTTAGTGATTCCATGCAATCAATTTAGAACATTTATCAAAGTTTTCACTGAGTTCATCCTTTGAGCAAATACATAACCTAATAGATGACACTGAGTACTCGTAAATCAGCAAACGCACATTATAATAGTTCTTCTTAATACTTTGGTAAAATTTGTTGTTTGATGCTGTTTTGCCAGAAATCAACCAGTTAAAAATCAGTTTTATCATAGTTCATTCAAATATGTAAATTATATACTTACCACATTTAATTTTAGGTTTTATATCACTTTAAAATAAAGTTTTAATTACTTTCTATTTAGATAAAATCATTGCAGTCTATCGATAGTCACAAATAAGATTTATTTGTTTATATAAAATTGTTATAAAACGAGTTACTGACCTGTCAGCGGACGCCGATTTGATGTTTTCTTACAAGACTGTTTGTCGCTGTTAAACTAATTATTGAAACGATTACAAAGTTTTTAGCATATTACATTTTATGCGCATTGTCGAATAAAAGAAAAATAAGACTCACAAAACCTCAAAAATTACAATTCTGCCAACAAAGTACTATGAAGTACTTTAGGTTGGAAACAGTGTTGCCAATGAAAATGGTTATGTTTACCCGGCCGTGTACATTGTATTAAAAAGTTGTATGGAAAAAATTAACGATGGGCCGCAGGTCTTATCAGAAATTAAAAAAAAAAAATGTAAAACATTAGATAAACATCGATATCTTAACATCAATGAAATGTGTTAAAATTGTTCCTCTTCGTTTTATAGAATTTACAAGATGTTTTCATTATTCCCTGTACAAGAATTTTGCTAATCAAAGATTAATTTTTCAATGAAAACAATGAATTACTGTAGTTTTTCGACGAATGAAGAATCTCTACAACCTCAGGGATGCGTCCGTAGACTTTGTAATTTGTTTCTGTAATTACCATAGCATTGGCAACACTGAACGGAAATTTCATCAACAATAAGTGAAATAAAAGGACCATAACACACAGCTCTATATGAGGACATTGTCTATGATATGTCAAATATTTGGTTTTATTTCATCAATTAACATTTTTCTCAATAAATAAATTCACGTCCGTATCTCAGGAACAAACTTACAGAAACTACGATTTCTTACTAATAAACACGCCTGACCATAGGTTTCTACTAATTCCTTCACACTTTTCCGATTTCGCTTTCGCATGGGAATAAATGTTGCCAATAATTATTTAAATTAATTAAAACACAGAAATAAAAGTATTTTTTTCATTATGAATCTATTTATAAACAATGAGTTTTTTTTTTCTATTTACAATATAACATACCACCCAACATGATTTATTAAAGAAATAGTTCTATAACATATTAAGAACACATTAATATTCACCCATTTCCATTAAGGCATCTATGTGCTCGTTTTCAGGTAATATGTCTATTTCTAAAGGATCACACGACACTTTATTTCCACCTTTTTTGTCAACAGTGAAAAATCTGAATAACTTCGACAAACTTATGATAGAATATGCTGAATGAGCTAAATAGTCTTCTACAACTTCTTTCAATACTTGGAGAGCTGACGTTATTTGGCTGGACAATTTTGTTTCTACAAAAAAAAAAAAAGAATATATTGGGATTATCATAAATCATTAATGTTTAAATTAAATAAGCAGTTGCTGTTATTTTACTTATTATAGAATTAATTTTTTACTTACTTGCAGACATATGTTTACTCGGGTCGAAAAGGTACGCAAAGAAACTAATTTGAAGGTGGAGGTCTTTTTCGGTGTACTCTCTAAACATGACTCCTTTCTCGCACTGCCTACATAATGGATATCCGCCTATGAATGTTTGTGGCAATCTCGCAGTCCGATATCCGCAGGCGGGGTCTTCACACGACACCCATCCAGCGTAATACTGAGCGTGGTACTGCCGGATTTGCATTGCCAGTTGATTTTGTATACAAGCCAAATAATCTATTGGTTTCAAATTGCATTTGTCGTTTTGACATTTTTCTAAAAATATGACACTATCCTTGTCTAACTTGACGCAGGTTTCACGTATTTTGTTCTCAGTTTTGCAATTCACATTTATGCAAACGAATATAAAATCTTTGCATTGTCTATATTTCTCTTGCTCATTCTCGACTTCGTATGTATCAGAGTTGGTGTTTTCCTTTCTATTAAACTGTCTGTAGCCGGATGGGTCTAGACCGAGGCAGTCTGCGACTCGCGCCGGGTCCATACCCTCGATCGGTTCACAAATTCTAGATATGACTGGATGAAGTTGATGCGCCAAATAGTATCTATAATCGATTTTAAGATGTTCTGAATTTTTCAATTCTTCGATATGGTAAGCTCTTTGTGTAGCGGAGTTGGCGGTGCCATCTTCACAAATCACGTACGGTACAATGTCACCCTTTTTGAATCGTCTACTATTTTTTACATTAAGCCTTAGAGCAACTTGCACATGTGGTTGGGTGTTTTTATCCGGATATTCGTTAGGATTCTTTGTAAGTTGTTTAGTTATAGTGAGCAGGGAAAGTGGCATCTGATTGCTCAATAAATCTTCTTTGAGCTTATTCAAGTGCAGTTGTATATTCTCTAATCTATCGTCGGGAGCCTGTTCAGATAATATCTGACTTAATATAAATTTCCCCGCCTCTGCCGCCAGCTGGGACCAGTCCCGACGTACTATATCCAAACCTTTGTGTTCTTGAGTTAAAATAAATTCACCATTTTTATTCTTGCTTATAACAACGGCAGCGTATTTTTTCTTCTTAAGCAATAGCAAATACTTAAAAACTCCGTCAATATCTAATTCGATTTGCCTGTATTTTTTATTAATTTCTTTTTTGAGGTCATTACCGATTTTGAACACGGAATCGTAGTCCAAGCAGTTGGTGTTAATCATCAGACTGTCAGTGTCACCATAAACCACTTCATAATTTTGCTTTTGAACAATTTCCTTGGTGTCCATTAGAATTTCTCTTCCTTTCATGGTGACTAAAGCTGCGAGAGGTTTAGCGTAAAACCTCGAATGGGTAAAACCGAGACATCCATACATTGAGTTGGCAGTCAGCTTTAATGCGGTTTGTCTAATATTATACTGCATATATTGTTCGGGTAATAAATCGGGGGATTTCATTAATTTTTTAACTTCCCTTCTGCTCTCTACAAGTTTTCTAATCTGCGTGGGCAGCACGCCAAACTCTGCTTTGGAGCCGGGCAGAACTAAATTGCTCAAATCATCATCTGTTCCTGTGGAAATCTTCCTTTTAATGGTCGTGAAGCATATGTTATACTCCTGTATAATACTTGGATATAAAGAATTGAAATCCATGAGTAGAACATGTTTGTCGTAAAATCCCTTTTTAGGGTCTAACACCAAGCCTCCGGAATATGCTGCTTTCTTCTTGCCTTGTTTCTTTGACAAATTACCATCCTCATTTTCTTCATTATCGCCATCGGTTATCGTTTTTTTACCGTATACTTTATCGGGTACTATAAAATCTTTCTCTGTAAAAGCATGGAGTAGCAAAAATTCGTTCCGTTCCGATCTACCGCCCATTAAAGTTCGAGACATTATGTTGCCAGCGATTTGTGTGATTTGTAAAGCGAGTGGTATAACATTCAATTCGCACATCATTTTCAGTATGTAGGAGGTGTCCTGCATGTTTAGTTTGACCAGCTCGAGGAGGTCACAGCTGCTCTCGTAATATCGAGGTATATCTTCTAACGCTACCTCCACTCGTTCACCTTCTTTCATCTTTAGCACACTAACACACAAAGTATCCAGATCGAAACTTCTTGAACGAATCAGTTCCATAGATGAAAGTTTTATATCGCACACTAATCTACCGAGAAAGGCATCTTTGGTCGCAAATTTCTTTTGAGGAGCGACGGATCGCTTCAATCGCCCCAATCTGGACCAATTTGGGATACGTAAATCTAGAATGTTCCCTATCAATAAGTCTTGTTGGAATCCTTGCATGTCATGTCCTACTACTAGGTCTGGATCTAATTTCCAGAACTGCACCATAAAGTAATTGAGAAGTTCTCTCTCAGTATCGCACTTTGTAAGTTTTGTAGCATTATATTGTGAGAGAGCCTGTTTGAGGTCTAATGGCCATAGTTCATTGCTTTTTGTCATAACTGAAATGTTACAAGATGATTTCTGTATTACTACATTATTTAAATAAAAGACATTATATTGAAATTAGCATATTAAGACTTACCACAAAAATGTTGATGAAATGGTGGATTTGGTGGTGGTTTGTGGATTGAAAAGTTGTTATGCACAAGACAACTTAACATTAATATTTTTGTCTTGTTAGTTTTTTGATCTACAGCACTTCTCGTGTGTATCTAGAAGTAAACCATTTTAATTAGCAAATGTTAGTACCAGCTTTTTGGTAATTTATTTTGCTACTAACAGTTTACGGATTAGGTTATTATTGTCAAATTCAATATAAATGAGAAAATTAAGAAACATGTGTGAACTAATTTACTTTTATATGGCTGTAATCACAGACATAGTTAATAACATTGTCTACCAATGACATTAAAAAAAATAAAGTTTCATTTCTAGTGAATTAGACTATACTTGAACACATTTTCACCCATTTTATAATTTCAAAAGGTTGTAGTATATAAGTTTCTACTTACAGTAGCAACAACAATTGGTGGTGGCTCTAAATCCATTCCATTTCTTATAACACTGATGTTTTCCATTCTATCACAAGATGCTTCCATTTTACACCAAGATACTTTTGCTAATACATTTTCTGCTTCCTTTACTTCAAGCCAACAAGGACCTTTAATTTTTCTCTCCAATAAAAATGATTCCAATGAAGATGTGTTAGCACCAAAAATATGGGAGTAAGTTAATCCCTTTTTACTGGTATTTGGTGGTGGGAAAGATGCCTAAAAGTAAGAGAAATAAGCTCAAAAACACATATCAGAGACAAGAAATAAATTACTTTTATTTACTATTTACTATTAAAGTATTATATATGTGACAAGTAAACTCAAAACTACTAATCTGATTTAAAAATTTTAAAAAAGCTCAAGTTTTAAGTACATTTTTCAATGCGACAGAGAAAAATTTGCAAGGAAAATGTTTAGTAAGTTGGATCCATATATCAATAATGTTACTTACTGAATATTTAACTTCCAAGTAATCACATTGTGCGGGTATGTCAGGGAGGTTGAAACAGTAATTCTTTGTGACTTTCCTTGACTTGAACTCTGTGAGACCAAGTTCACTGGCAATTGATTCATTGAACTCCTTGTACATATCCATCATGGATACTTCCTGGTCTGTTTGTTCAAATGTCACTGGATCTAATTTCTAAAATCATTGCACACATAATTCAAAGGATTCTTTAAGAAATAGTTGTGCTTACTTATAAATTAATAAGCAATTTGTTTATTTCTAGATTTTTTTATACCATATATACCATAAGGTGACAAAAAAGCAAAAACTTCAGCATACACCAAAATAGAGACACAATTGTTGTAGATAGATCAAATTTTTAGATTATGCCTAATTTTAATTAACAGAGCAGGGATACACAAAAAGAGTAGAAAAGTGCATGAATAATATTAAATAGAAGATTTAGCTTATTTAGGGGCAAGAGTGTTGAGAACTAATTGAAATTCAATATACATCCATACTCACATATTCTCTGGGCAACAAAAACATCTGGCGGTTAACATTTTTCACCACAACACAGCATGACACACAACCTGCTTGCTTATTTGAAGGATTAACATATGTCTTGCCAAATAAATATACTACACCAGGCTTTACAAATCTATCTTCCCATGCATCTAGCCAATAGAATTTAAACACTTTGTCTCCATTACCATTAGTCTGTAAAGGTAACTGTCCATCTGTTTGTATAGAAGGACCATTATGATTTTCACTAAACTGCTCCGACCAAGCCTTTGTTGTTTTCACTTCTTTAGGAGATTCTTTTTTCAGTGGAAATATTTCAAATTCTTCATTAAAGAACTCATCAGACACATCAGTGATAGTATTGGTATTGTTTTCTTTTTTAATTTCTGTAGCAGGTGGTGTGTTGTTACTGAAATCGTCATCAAAATTTAAATCTTGAGTTACAAATTCTTCTATATTCTCAGTAGCGGAGTCCTCAAGTTCTTTCTTGATCTCTTTATCAATATTCCATTGGGGTTTCTTTGCTTTTGGTTCTAAATGAACATTGGTTGGAACTTTTTCACTTGTTTTCTGTACCTGAAATTTTACAATAATTTTCCATCTTACATAATATTTCATAATACATAACATTACTTAACTTTTTTTACTTACATCTTTTTCTTTAAACTCTTCTGTTACTGGCGCTGGCTTCTTAACAGCTGTAGAAAGACTTTTGAAATAATTCTGAGCTTCATTCTTACTAGAATCTTTGACATTGGATTTATTAATAGGCAGAGGTTTTGGTTTGACAACAGTGGATGATGTGCTACCATCCAAATCTGACATGATGTCAGATAAGATATTGTCATCTGAGATTTTAACATCCTAAAATATAAGTACAAGAAACATGTAATACCTGGTGCACACAGTAGTACTCAATAATTGAAGTACCATTTAACTGACAAAATGTTAAAACCAATGGCTCCACTGAGAACATACAATTCATGGCTAGCCTACACTACTTTTCATCTTTACTAGCCAAGTGTGAACCAGGCATTATGTGAGATGCAAATTAACATTCAGTTTAGTATGAGAAATATAAATAACTCACTGAATATTTCAACAAAAAATAATATATAAAGAAGTGTCAATGCAAACATGTTTCACTGAATATGTAATGCATGTTATAAACAAAAATTTGATATATTCAGAACATCTTACCAAAATTTAATCAAAATCTGTCCAGTGGTTTAGGAACGCAAAGAGAAGAAACATAAAAACATTAGTTTTATTTATCTTATTTGTATATCATAATTACTAATTATAATAAAAATAAAAAAAAAATAAAAATAGTTACCTCTTTCTTCTTAACAGGCATAGCTCCAATTAAATTTCTAATATTTCCTTTGCTATTTGCTTGTGGAGCCAGTCTGGCTTTTCTTTTGGTGCCCCGACCAGATTCTTTACCATTGGAAGCAACATATGTGTCCTCAATCACATCATCATCAAATATTTCTCTACCATCTTCCACATAGCCAGTGCCTAAAAGTAATGTGCAGACAGTGTTAAATGACATTTAAATTAATACATGGATGATATATTGGTCTTCATATAAAATGTATTGATCACTTTAAAAGTAGATACTAACCATCATCTTCTATCCAATCGTCTTCCTGTCTTTGTAACACACGATCATGATATTCCTTTTCGTCCACTGTGTCATAAACATTTTCCATTTCGTCAACGTCATATTTGTGTTTAGATCCTTTACCTTTAAGTTGTTTTAGCTTTTCTAAAGCAGAGAATCTACCGTGTTTATCAACTTTTTGTCGTTTGGCTCTTGAAGTAGCTGCAAATAATTCCAGATACCTGGTTAGTTATGTCATTTTATAGGGATCTTAACATTTGTTTAATGGATTCCTTATCACTTTACCAAGAGAATCTTCCATTTCTATTTAAAATAATTCATATAAATATTATTAAAACTCAACCACGCAGATTAAGATTGAAATTGACAGTTTTGATTTGTTTGTTTGATTGACGGTATTATTGGCGCGAAATAAAAATTTTGTTTAGAAACAGAAACCAGTAATGAACAGCAATAAGGTCTTTGAACATTGGCAAAGAAGCATTTTTAAATACATAAAAAATAAAAACTTAAAACGAAATATAAAAATTGGTGCGATATTTTCTCAATTATGCATTGATTAATTGATTTTACAAAATGATTTGCATACTGATGCATCGTTCTGAATTCTGAATCACAAAATGGGTAATATCAGTTAGATTGACATTGACATTGTCAAATTGACGGTTTATTCGTTTGTTTCGCGCCAAAAGTTCTGTCTGTTGAGTATTAAAAACATAAGACATAAGCCTTAGCGCGTGTTTGTTTAAAGTTTTAATGCCGGTAGCCAAGAATATCTGCATAATTTTAAAATTATTCAATATCTGAAAATAGCTTATTAAAAGCTTTTCGAATATATCCAGTATAAGTGGACTATTCAACAATGGCAATGAGAGATTATGGAGCTGACAAAGGTAATT
>DVQG01001054.1:0-11886 GCA_018231605.1 Papilio ambrax
CGGCCACCTGAATCCACCGAAATGGAAAGCGACCGCTGCCCATAAACATCCGTAAATGCAGATGCTCTGCCTACTCTTAGTTGGCGGAGGAGGTGACGCACATAAAGAGGATATTTCCCTTTCCTTCCCATCCTTTCAATCAGTTCAGATATTTTTGCACGAAAAAATAACTTCCCGCCTTATTAACTTAAATATCATTCTTTGCATTGTTTTGTCACTAAGAAACACTTGTTTAAAATAGGCAAAAAGTAGTACTATAGTTATACTCTTCGGTCTTCCTTAAAATTTAGTATTGTAACTTAGTACGAAACCAAATCTGTATTCGAGCGGCCTTCGTTTGTGGTCAGTGCGAAATAAAACGCACTCGGCCGTAACTCAAACAAAGACCTTTTCATACCCCACAAGCATACAAACACTAGTCACTAGCGTTAAATACAATGTTACTAGATATGTAAAATAAACCCTACAAAAGATATAACTTATAGTACGTAGTACAAAAAAATAAAGATTATTTGAACATCTCAATTTATCTCTACTAAAATAACATTTTTATATTTTACACTAAAATATATCGGCTACAAATAACTAATCTATTGCTTTCATCTCACAACAGATATTTTTATTTGTCGTTAATGTTTACAGTTAAGTTTGAATTAACTTACAATAGCTAAAGAAGGGTTTCGTAAAAATTACATGAGTAAAAATGTAACATAAAAACTCAAGAATGCCTTTACATTTATATTTAGCAACGGGTTGTTATAAACATCAGTTGGGAACCAGCTGGTAAAAAGGTGAAAGCCCTTGTTAAGTTGTCCGTTTTCTTTATCCTCGCTCCACTGTTATATATTCACTTCAATAAAAATAAATCCGTCCACCTGATGTCATTGACCTCTTGGTTTTGCAAGTTGACCATTGTTGAACAATTTATTCAAGTCATACTACTAATATTATAAATGTGTAAATTAAGATGGATGGATGGATCTAAGTTTGTTAGTGTTTGTAGACTAAACGGTTGAACGGATTTCGATGAAATTTAGTATAGATGTAGAGGATAGTCTGGAAGAACACATATGCTTTTCGTTTTTTATAAATTACCCATGAACGGAGTCGTGGGTGAAAGCTAGTTGTTATTTAATTCGATTAATTCAAAACGATGAACTGAGCTAAGTAATATCAGTTAAAAATAAGGCATTTCATGTAACAGATAATAAATTGGAAAACGCTTTAATTACGAAAAGTAACCGGTTTTACCAACAATGTACTACAATTATTCTGTTTACAATTCGCTGATATAAACTTAATTAAGCCAATTTTTTACACGTTCTGATGAATACAAGTTTTGTTACCATTTGATTGTCAACAAAGTGAAGTATGATTTTAGAATTACATAATAATTAGCGTTATGTAAATTTGTTATGCAACAAAATATTGACATCTCCCTCGTTTCTTTAGTATGAAAAGAGATAGCAATGTTTTTAAAACAGACATTTTAGCTCTGCAACATATTAATAAAAATCTTGTTTAACTTTTCTGACGTCAAATTAATCGAATTACTAGAAAAATGTTCTTCACAAAACAGGTTTATTGTAAAGGTATTTTTTATTAACTTTGTTGGTAGAAAACAATTAAATTAATTACAACAATGATCTGTTTCATTATAAAAATGAGAGTAAATTAAAAGTAACCTTCATTAATAACCTCAAAATAGTTAATTAGGTGTTATTCCAACACTCTTTTAATTCTAACCTCTTTTCATTTACAATGAACAAAAATCTATTGATTTCTCTCTTATTCAGATAAAAAGAGAGGGATAACTATATCTTTTGATACACGTATTCGTAATGGTAACAGATCATATCGATCATGTGAAAACAATAAACTGATTTTATAACCTAAAAAATTTTTACGGCGTTCTAAACCAGTATACGTTAACCCGTGGGTGGTATGACGACAATGGATATTACGTGCCATAAAAATCTGGTGGCCTCTGTCAATGGAATAACCTCGTATTTGAATGAGCTAGAAATGTTACGTTATACCAAATGAAGTGTATAGACCGACATGCGACCCGGTAATGATAAGTCAAACTAAATTTCGATAGCTCACCTGTGCCCTCTCCTTTCATGTCTTATATCGTATATTTTTGAATAATTCTTTCTTTAATAAAAATCCCTACACTTACGACACGCTTTAGGCTATATATTTTCACGCTATTAAATTTAGGGGTAATTATATTGGAGAAAACCTTCTTGTGGGAAAAGGACAATAAACTACAAGCTGCCAATATGAAGGAAGTAAGGTTATTATGGTAACGGTAATTTTGACATTTGCAATTGAGAATTCGAGAAATGTAAACAATGAAATTACATTTTTATAATTCCACGCGAATGAAGCCGCTCAGGAACAGCTAGTTTTAGATATTATCAGACAATCAAGCGTCTTACAGGGTTAGATATCTTAGTTTGACTATACCTAATTGGTTTCGACTGCAATGACATTTGTATCACAATGTCTCTGTCTTGTCTATGAGAATGAAAAGGGACAACGATATACATTAATACATCATACCTACAGTATATAGTAAAGTTCTAAGATGAGTTCAAAATGACGCGTTTTATTTAATAGAAAATTGTTAACAATTTTAGCATTAGGAAGGTTAATGTTTTTCAGGAATATATTTCTTGAGTGGTTGAAATTCACTTTAACACAAAATCCAGTGAATGCTGCACAAGATGTTGCAAAAATACTAGTGGCAAGAACTGTGTCAGTAAAAACTTTACATAACACTAAGAAAAAACTTTAAATGGCATTAAATAAGGAAATGTAACCTCAGACATTCTGCAAGCAAGGAAGCGTTAGATTTAAAATGACAAACATTGTTATAGTTTTTATGTCGCATTTAAATTTATTTTAAAACCATTTGAATTTAACAATCAGTGTTTGCACCTTTATTTTTTTGCAAACTTTTTTCGTGGACGTGTATTTTACGGGTTTATTAATTCATTTATTTATTAAACATAGTGAAATCAATCGTAGAATATAAAGTGACAACCCTAACCACAAATCGTTTCCTTACATTTCGTAGAAATGTGAAAAAGTGTCGTATTGAAATTAACGCGATTTTCATCAAATAAATCTCATATTTACTCATGTTACATATTTTTTTTGTTTAAATTTCAACTAAAGATGAAATAAAACATGTTTAAGTGCGCACGAGATTACGTTTGAGGAAAACCTCAAAAATTTCCCATCCCTTCCATACCAAAACAAATTGTATAACTCTGTCCTTCTCCATTTTGATATCTGTTAATGATATTTAATAATATTGGGTTACCATAACCAACATCTCATTTTTTACACAAATAAGCTAGTAAGGGATACATCCGTTTGGATTCTTACGTTATTTTTATTTTACGTAGCAATGTTAATTTTAACTGCCTACGTTAGTTAGAATCTCGTAAAGAAAAACTAAACGCGATGACAAAGCATTTGCCAGGCCAGATAACTTTGACGGACTATAATAACTGTAATAATGTACTTGTAAACTGTTAACGGAAATGTCTTGGGAAAATAGTTGAATCTCACGTAAACACAATGAGCGTGTGTTAAGCAATTCTGTTCTGATTTCAAACGTTTTTCAGAGCGAAACGCGTCGTATATTCTCGTAAGATTTAGTTTGCCGCTGCATTAAAAATTACTTGAAAGCATCTCTAAGTTACACTAAAATATATTAAATGTCAGGTTATAGACCAAGAATCTAACCTATGGGGTTATAGGATGTAGGTCTTGATTTTACAGATGTTTGAATTCCTTCGCATATATGTTTGCAGTTTTCTGTATTGTACTGCATATACTAAGGTTTTTATCTATAACATTAAGGGCTTTAAACTTTTGAAATAATTAATTATGTAGATATAGATTATTATCTATTAAAATCAATCAATGATAAATTATTTATCATCATTCACGTAAAAGGAAAACTGATAAACGCAAGATTAAAATCTTATTAACCTCAGATTAGAGATAGTGGGGAATTCCCAAAACATTACGTTCACACCTAATATTGCGTGCGATCTTTATACAAACACTTCTCAGAAAAAGATACGAGAAACATCTAAGATCGTAAGCAAAATTAAAATAAAGGAACATGTTTTGATGATTTACCTCAAACTAAACGTATTAACTAACAACGTATTAAATTATAAAAGACTTACTTTCGCTCGCGGTTACGTCCGCGTGAAATTAAAAAATAATATAAAATATAGCCTATGTTACTCACAGATAAATTACCTTTCTAATGGTGAAAGGGTTTTTAAAATCGGCCCATTAGTTTTTAATCCTATTCATTACAATCAAAGTTATCCTCTTTATAATATTAGTATAGAAAAGGAAATATTTGATTGTTTGAATTGCAATGATTCCAAAACTACAAGGCCGATATCATAAATTATTTCGCTTCAATAAAGTAACATAATATATCACTATTATTAAAAGTATGTGAGAACGTAAAAAAATCTTGCATATTTTTTTACTTATAAACCATCTGTCATAAACTTCACAAATGGTCTAATCTTCACATTTGTCAAAACACGATTCAATGAACGCGTTTACACCAGGGAGTAATAAAATGACAAAATCGCACGCTATTTCACACCTGCTCTAGCAGATGCTAAATGCAATGGTCTTACTGGGTATCGATAACTAAGACGGTTCGATCGGTTTTTGTTAGTGTCGGTAAAGGCCAACTTTATGATTGCACCTTGTGACTGTGTGGGGTTCTTAGGTTTTCTTACTAATTTTATAAATGCGAAAATTATTTATGAATTTATTTATCGACGTTCAGGAGATATATTTATGTCCGAATTATCCCATAGGAACAACATGAGCATTATCTTGTTTCTGATGTAAATAATTTAAAATACTGTTAGCTGAGCCCTTGTAAAGCCGCCTACAGTCTAACCTTGACTCAAGATATGAATGATAATTGGACAGATCAAAAATAGATCATACCGTAAATGGTATGCAGCAATTGTTATAATTATGCCACCGTTAAGTTGGGACAATGGGTATTTTTAATAGCGTCGTCATTATGTCAAACGCGTCCATGGCCGATGAATGATATTTTAAAGTTATTTATTTCATATTTAATTGACTTAAATGGGTATTCTTTGATTTCACAATCGAGTCACAGTTAAAAACTTATCTGACGTTTTATAATCAATAATTAAAATAATATTCAAAAACTACGGAGTGTCTAAAATTTTAGCGAAAAAAAAAACAAAACAATAATCGTAAATGAATAGTAAATTTGTCACTATTGATATCGGAATAGTGATTTTTCTGCGGAAGAATTCAATTCCGTTTGCACGTAAGACCTTCGCTAGTGTAAAAAATACTATGACTATTAAAAAAAAACGGAACGTGTGATGACGTCATTTATTACGGTAATAAATATCCGCTGACCATGGTAATATCCAGAGAGTATGTCAAAAACTTTGATAGAGATGTTTATATTTTGCGTTGTAAAATTTAAATTTTATGACTTACACGATCGGCGCATAAAAAACATTTATTACTTGAAAAAATTGCGATATATTTTGATACTTTCTTAAATATTATTGTAACAATGTATCAAGATGTTTTAGCTTTAGTATTTAGGGCAACGATTTTGAAGATTGGATACACGATAAACTATTGTGAGTACAATCGAATTATGATTCAATATGCTTACTAGTTATGTTTAAAGATGTAGTTAATCAATAATATTATATTAAACAATAATATTATAGGTTAACATAAATATTGAGATTACTATAATATCATAGCAAATAATCCATAGTTTATTAACACGTATAGACTTATGACACACCGGCGACTTGTAGTAAATGGCTTATCTTATTAAGTCAGCCAAAGTTTTAGCAACTCCGAACTAAAAACCCTTCCGAGCTTATACGAGTACTTCGTAAATTGTCATAATTTTTGTTTTCCTGCAGTTAAATTATTGTTTAAACTTTTGATGGTTTATCTTAGTTTATAAAAGTTTAATTAGTAATTCATAAAACAATACATAAAGAGAAGTTTTTTTATACTAAAAGGGGGCAAACGAGCGGCGAGAAATTGTTCCCCTTTTATGGACATTATGAGAACGACTGAACATGGAAAATACAGTTTAAATGCCGGAAAGTCTATAAAGCATTTTGAATCTATACTACTAATATTATAAAAAATTTGGATTTTTAGATTTTTGCATGTATTGGGTTACTCAAAAAGTACTGAGCCGAATTCAAAAGTTATATCACCATTAAAAAGCTACGTTATCAATGAGTAACATAGATTTTTTTGTTATTTTAATTTCGCGAGGGCGAAGTCGCGAGTAACAGCCAGTATCATCATCATCATCATCTCCCTTGACTCATCCTACTCCTCTGGGGTCGGCGCACCGGGTTTTAGTCCTCCAAAGCACTATATCATCCGTCACCTCAGTCAGCCAACATAAAACAGTAACAGCCAGTATAAAATATTTAATTATGATCTAGTTTGGAACAACAGACAACCGCTACTTAGTTACAATCAATAACAAACTTAACATCCTACAACTGTTATCTCAAGGTCCGTTTAGCATGTTCTGCAGCCATGAGGTTGAAAAATGCATACATATTGCATCCATAACAAATGTATGAATAATATAATATAGAGAACGATTCCGCTTTACCTATATATCGTTAGTAACATGCATAAATTCCTTATAATGAAAGCATTTGATTTTCAAATAAAGTCTCCATGAAGGTTGAGACAAGGGCAATATTGCATATGCAGAATTGAGAACCATCTGGATGTCCATGTCGGTTGCTAAGTGTTCTCCTTGATGCATATTTAATAAAAAACCATAAGGAACGCTCTTCCCTCTGATATTTTTTTTTAATCATAATTTTTCATTAGAGAAATGTAAACTGTCTGAAAACTGGCGCGGTTTTAGTCACTGTATTTGGAATTAATTCCTAATTTTATTATTTTATTTATGCTGTATTGATATTTCGAATACAACAACACGAATTGCATTTTTATTGTGAAATATTTTAATTAATTAATGAAATAATCTCTGTACTGCACTTATAAGTTATAATTTATTCTAATTTGTTTTTAATGCAAAGAAATATATTTCTAATATTCTACGATAGTTAGTTAACTATATGTTATTACAATCTGCCATAAATAAAACGAATTCCATTTTCAAATATAGAACTTTGATCTTGACCACAGATTATAAACTGAATCACGATCTTTAAAAAAACAAATAACATATAATCGTAATATTTCCGTTTTAAAACTATAAAAATATCTTATATACACATTTTTATTTGCTCTCTATTTTAATGAGTTATTTGTCAATCTACACTTTTGAGGTTAAGATTATTTGCCTGGAAAATTCTTTCCGCAACCTTCCCTTGAAACGAAATAAATACATTTAATGGGTAAAAAATATTACTGCTATTGATATTTGCAATGTATTTGCGTATTTACAAAATCTGTATTATCCTTATTTGTCGGTAGTTTTCGAAAGAAAGCAAAAAATTGTTCATTTACGAAGTTAATAAAAAAAATTGCATTGATTTATTTTTACAGGTCAGAGACTAAAATAATAATACATTTATCATAGTATCTAAAATGCTAAAACGAATTACCTTTATAGTGTATACTGAAAGAATAAATGTAATTCAAAATGGCGGAAGAGAAAAACATTCATATTTGACCTTGCAGTATTTTGATTTAGAAAGGCAACAGCAATTACCAATGATATTAAAGTTTCGTGGAAGAATGATTTAATACTTTTTTAGCGCTCGGGGAAGTAGGATAAAGTATATATAAAAAATCGAAATGATATGAAAGAAAATGAAACATCTATACTAATATTATAAAGAGGAAAACTTTGTAATGAATAGGCTCAAAAACTACGGAGATCATTTTGAAAATACTTTCACCGTGAGAAAGGTTATTTATCTCGTAAGTAACATAGGCTACAGTTTTTCAATTTCACGCGGACGAAGTCGCGGACAAAAACTAATTTAAAATAAACGCATGCGATTTTAAGACAAAAGTCCTTATAGTAAATCTTTTCTTACGTTCAATTTTTTCAAGATTGCTAGAGTGAAACATAATTTATTGCTTAGTTCAATGAAGTTTAAAAACTTAGGGACCATATTAAGATATTTTCTGCGTTATCAAGAAACATGTAGACTCTGTTTAGTTAAACCCGTGTTTTATATCATTGACCACTGATGATTGCTATTAGGGATGACAACGTGGTTATTTTCCTGGATTTAACTTTCGGTATAAGTATATTGTTATTTATTTATTAAATGTTTCGCATGTTAAGGCTTTGTATGGTTGCATATAAGGTGATTTTTTTCAGAGGGGGCCATCGAGAACGTTTTTTATCTATTTCTAGTATTGCCGTAGATTTAGGCTAAAATGTATTTGAAACATTATCAAATGTTTTATAGTTCTTGATTCGTATAATATTGTAAAATGTCTGACAACAAAAAGTATTACAACGATATTGTCGTGTTACTTAGGTTTGCGAAAGTCCTTGTACATTTAAATGTTGTATCTTATCGCTCGCATCTAATAGTTACGTGAAGCATATTAAATAGTCTAATAGGGTTTGTGAAACACAATACATCTGGCACAATAGCGTACGTAAAAACCCTTTAAATAAACAAAGGAAAAGGGGACATAACCTCAAAAACTAAATTAAAAAAATCTCGCTTAGTAATTACAGAGTAAAAAAAAATATTTTTAAATAGAACAGTGAGCATAAATAAGAAAAAAAATTAATGTTCACAATTTAACAAGAACTTCAGTTAATATTCAGTTCATTTGTATAAGAGTACATTTATAATGCGTCGTGTGAGCCTTGTTTATGCTTTCACGGATTCTATTTCCATTGGCTGTACCACTCGGCGCGGGGTCGCTGTTGTTTATAAACAAACCTTACTGACACATGTAGCTGGATTCTAAGGTTGATATCAACCACATCGCGCTTTGCAATACAACCGTCAAATCTAATGCCGTAACTCCGGAACTTTATTATAAGTAACTCAGATCTCACACTAAGGTCACAATCTTTCGGTTACAGTAAACTTTATTGCACCAGTTTATGAAGAGTGATAACCATAACGTAGGAATTCTACGAAATACTACAACCTTGATGATTCAATACATTTGATATTGATGTATGCAAATAACAGTTATGAATTCTTATGTGACATTTTAATTTACATTTTATTTCATGTTGTTTCAGGTTTGTAATAAATCTATTGGCGACGAATCTATTGACGACGTGTCTGCTAGCGCCTGCGCTGTTCGGCGAGCACTCTGCTCGCGGGAGCCCGGGCGCCGCTGCGTGGGCCGAGGCGGGCGACAGCGCGGCGGCGGCGTGCGGGCTGGCTGCACTGCTCGCCGTCACGCTCATCGCACTCGACCAGCACCACGCTGTCACCGACCCGCTGCGCTGCCACACGCGCCTGCTGCAGCGTCGCCCTGCCGCGCTCTGCGCCGCAGCCTGGCTCGCCGCCTCTCTTGCTGCCGCAGCGCGCGCCGCGATTGCCGTCGCGCGCCACTTGACTCCGTACGAACCTTCCCTACACGCGCTTGAGCTCTCCTACTACGTGGTATACCTGCTACTAGGAGTCATTCTCCCCATCACCGTCGTCTGCGTCATGTATGCGAGGATCTACCGTGCGGCGCGCTCCTCCGGTCTACGGGCGCGCGCCCACGGCGCCAGCGCACTGCAGCTGCACGAGCCGCCGGTTATCCTGCCCGACCTCGTCGAAGAGGGCGAGGGCCTCACCTTGAAAATTGACGAACGAGATGGCGCCGTTTCCGAGACCGATCGCAAGTTCGGGCCCTTTCTTCTGCCACCGGAACGTCCGGTCCGATGCCCTTCTGTCGCCAGCTTGCGTGCCTCGAGGAGGGAGGGCAAGTCGACAGAAGACTTGAGGAAAGGTCTTCCCGCGGTCAGCTCTGCGCCGTCGCTCGCAGCGCCACTACTGTCCGTGCAGCGTGCTCCACAGCCGGCCACTAGTGGGTCGCGGATCACCTCGATCCGATGCAGAATCTCGAACGCCTCCTTGTTCCGGTACCGCGAGGAGTCCCGTGCGGCTCGCGTGGGGCTATTGACGGGAGCGCTGGTGATGCTGCACGTACCGCACGCGGTGGCCGCGCTGCTGTCGGCGGCGGCACCGGGCTTGGGGGCGGCGGCGCGTACACCCGCGCTTGCGCTACTGCTTCTCGCCTCGGCCGCTTCGCCCTTCCTGTTCGCGCTGCGGTCTCGGCGAGTACAGCGCGAGGCACGCCGACTGCTACTGCCGCAGAAGAGCGGCTGGGAGCGCGCGGGCGCAGCGAACTCTGCGGTGGCCGACGGGCAGCGCGCGCGCGCCGCGCTCGACTTGCTGCGAACGCTGTCTCCGGGCGAGGGCGAGGCGGGGGAATGCGCGGCGGGCGGCGGGGCGGAGGGCGCTTGCCGCGGCTCCTTCAGTTCGGGCGGCAGCACGCAGCTGTCGTCGGCGTCGGAGGAGTGACCTGGCGCGAGGGGCGCGCGAGTGCGCTTCGCCCCGCGCCCCACCGCACTATTAATCTGTGATACTAGGATAAGTCGAGCCGCACTCGGCGCCACCGTCAGACTGATTTAGCCGTTAAGTTAATTTATTGTGTCCATGTACCTTGCCGCCGAGCGGAATACTTTTTATTACCTGAATATAAATGTCTTAAATATTAAATTCGTATTGAAGTGATGATTTACCGACGTTTTATTTCTTCGCCGACCCAGATACAATACGAGCCGCAAACGCGGAGCGATACACATAAAGTGTACAACAAAGGTCGAGTGCGGTGTTACATTACGAAAATGAGCGTTTCGTACTTGTTGTTGTTGCACATAATTTTCCTAATGCAACGCCGAATGTCTTATGCCGGCTTGCTCAACCGCCAGCGAACAATACATCATAACGAGCCGTTGCAGCTTATTGGACAATCTAAATCATTAGCGCATTAGCTATAGTGCTCTATAAACTATCACTCTACTATTTAGTGCAGGCCTTCGTACGATCATTCAAATTATTAATGAACATAGAAACGGCAGCCAGATTATAAAATGTAAACTACTAAATACGACTAAAGTACTCATAACTACACTTGATCTAGTTAAACTTATACAGTTAGTCAAATTAAAAAATAAAAGTAAGATTCTTGTAGACACTAAAAGGTAATGATACATACTTAAAAAGATTAGCCCTGGTTATCCATATGCTGTCATCGATTGTAGGAGCCATCAACATCTCCACCCATCGTGCTGCTGCGGAGAAGACTGATTCAACTCCAGTCTACAAAAGCTAATAAGTATACCAACTGTCACTGAGCTTGGCAATTACCATCTTAATTTTTCGAACACCATATATGTAAATTTATAAAATCAAATAATTACGTAGACTGTATAATTTACAAAAAGCAAATAATTATTTGATTAAGCAACACTAGTATTAATGATGACTATTAACTATTAAAATAATTAATTAATCGAAATTTAAATTAATAATGAAATGGAATTCCATCCTCGATTCTAATTTCAAATCGGCATTTTATTCAAATCATTACTTACCGTAACATTTGAGGGTGGCATATAATAAATAAATTTATTTTATCTGTTCTCTTATTACCTACATTTTGGTCACAATGACATTCTGACATATTTACGACAATTGGTAAAATTTTAGTTTGACTTAAATATTGGTTGCGTGGACCGAAAAACGAATTGTTACAGACTAGGGTAGCATAAAAGAAGTCCAGGAAGGAGAAGAACATCGTGGCTTAAAAATCTTCGCCAATGGT
>DVQG01001055.1:0-11880 GCA_018231605.1 Papilio ambrax
AAACCTACCTTATTGTAACTGTTATGTCTATATTGTACAATTATTATTACTTTGAGGTCGGCGGTCCCACCACCGCGGCAGTCGTCATGCTCGCTGAGAAAGCTGCCGACATCATTAAATATGGTGGTCACATAAACGTAAACAATTACTGTGAATACAAAAACTCACAATATCCCCGACACGAAACACCACAAGAATTCGAGCATGAAAACTCTCAATATCCCCAATATTTAACTCCAGAAGATGTTGGACATGAAAACTCTCAGTATCCCCAACATGTAACTCCAAAAGAGGTCGAGCATGAAAACTCTCAGTATCCCCAATATTTAACTCCAGAAGACGTTGGACATAAAAACTCACATGAGATACCTGACCTTTATTCTTAGTACCAGAAGTGAAGTATCTTCAATTTTATTACATTAGAAATTATGAATTGAATTAAAATTAAATATGTTGCTTTTTATTTTTATCATCAATAGTTCGATAAATGTATATTTTTTATTTATTTATTTATTTATTTATTTATTAAATACTTGAAATAATATATTTCATTTTATCAAACACTCACAAGAACACATGTTGAATAAACATAAAAAACGTGCATCATCATGATCATCATCATCTTGAATTCGTTTTGATAAAAGCAATCCCTCACATACTAGTAGTTTACACACCTGCAACCTGGAACTTTGTTAAGGCAATTAGCAATTAGACAACCTGGCATTTGGTATTACAAGTAATTTAGTTTCAACTAGTATAGTAATGTATTAACTATGGTTCCAACAAGTTCCTAGGAGTTGAGAACTCAGTCGACAATAGTAATTGGAGAAGTAGTGAGCGAGCGGCGAGCGGCGAGCGGCGAGCTACTGCGAGTACTCACCTGCTAAAACAGTTACAATTAAATATTTAAATAATAATTACTTACCGCTTACTTAATTCTTTTTTACATTTTAATTAGTATGATAATCTAGTGCTGTAAGTTTAGTTTAATAATTTCTCCTAACTAGGTATTTTTTACTAAAAAAAATTCTGTAAACTCTAATTACGATAGATAAGTGAAAAAATAATTAACTACTTATTTACTATGAAGCGTAGTCATTGTGCCTTTTATTATACTTTCTGAACATATCTCTGGAATTAATATTATAACTGTTATGAAGTAGGCGAATGCAAGGAAGATGAGCATTTCTTACGTATAGCTAATGAATCTCCGTCAGTCCCGTGAGACGCCGGGCCGCCGAGGCTCTCGGGGACTCCGCCAGACAGGGGCGTTCGTGTAAAGTTTTCGGCAGCGAGTTGTTAGAAACTTCTGTAATGCATACGCTCTACAATATTCAACTTTGAAAGCGCACAGACAAAACTTCCCGCAATGCAAAGGCAAAAACATTCTTATTAGATTTTTATTTAAAGTTGAACGTATTTGATATTAGTTTGTTCCGAGATACAGACCTGCAGCATTAAGACTAAGGGCTTGGTGAAGTAGGTGTAAATACATAATTGCTATACCAATATGTGGGTAAGAAGTTGGCAAACGCCACAGGATCCAGACAAGATAAATACAATGCTTCAAAGTACGAGTAATTAGCGGAGAGCGCTGGCCTGTAGGTTCACTTAATTACACAACTTACTTACCGCTGGGGTTTGCCATTACTTACTAAGTTATGTTTCAATAACTTACGCTCCACTCCAAAGAGATTCCACACATACCATGAAGTGTTACTAATAACTTATTAGCCTCTTTGTTATTCCAGATTGCGTTCTATAAGATATATTATAAAACAAACACTAATCTATCTAAAAATGTTTGATTATCAATTATGGTCGAATCTGCGACCAGTTGGCAAGCAGTAGTGAAACACGAATGTATGCAACAAGCGACCGGAGTTCAGTGTTGCGTTGCATATAGAGATTCAAATAAATGACTAGCGTCCCCAGTCGCGACTAAACCGGCTTCCGGTTGCAGTTGAAGAGTTAATTATTTATTTCCCTATGTGCAGACTCCCGACTGCAGACTGCAGGTTTCGAGGTGAGCGGACAACTGAAACTTGTCTTTGTATACAGAAGACATTTGTTTTTAAATAATAAGTGAACAGAAAGGGTTTATAACATAAATTAAATTGTAATAAGTAGTACTTCTGCATTTATTTTCTTTTATCTTGAGGTAAGTAGTATGAATTGATCTCATACGGAGAAGGTAGTAAGTTCAAAATAAATGGAGAATTCTGTTTTGCTTTAATTTGAATGTTCGCCAAGAAGTAATATAGAATACCTTTGGTCAATATTGGTGTTGGCCAAGCAAACCTGTGCAGCGCCTGCAGCTCTCGTGTAGCAGAATACTAATATGACTATATTACATTTTACTTCACGAATGTAATATACCGATTTTATCATCAATGTGTTGTGTACGCAATGAACCATTTCTGTTCGGAATTAAAGAACTTTTGTTGTAGATTCTGTAACGGTAACAAAAACAGCAATAATTCACATCGGAATTGTCATTTGGAACTTGGCTGAAGAAATAAACAAATCTCATAAAGCTACGCACTGGAAATCTATGTTTCTTTTGTTTCCTAGCAGTTGTTTATGCCGTATTTGTTTTTAAATTGTAATTATTTATGTAAATGCTCATTTTTTGTGTCTGTGATTCTCATTACGTTATCATATTTATTTGGAGCAGAACAAAAACTGACAGATTTTAAATAGCTTTGGTAGTGGGAAATGTGTATGTCTCGTGGGAAGCGACACCTGGCAGCGGCGGCGCGAACCGCACGACACCCCCTCATTACACAAAAACAATATGTTTAATATTGTCCTTATCTCGAGGATTCTAAAGGTATTTTTTATACCGCAGGAATATTTATTGTGTAACTAATGTTCAGCTGCTATTGTGCTTTAACCCTGGACTGGAATAAAGTAAACTGGGCATAAAGTTATTGCACAAACGACACTGAAAGGACATCGGCAACAGTTTGAATACAACATCTCGGATACTAATTATCCCTAAGATATTAATATAGCCTGTATTTAATCGTTTTCTTTCTAGTTCTCGTTTAAATAAACTAGAATAATAGAAATAAATAAACAACGCGGTAAGCAAGGAAATTAGGAAAAGAAAATGTTTCACCTCGCATTAAATCCAATGAATTGAATATAGCAGAGATAAACAAAGTAAATAAACAGCTCGGCTTTATCCGGGGGCTTTGGTATGCTTAGGAGCGTGAGAAGTCAAATCCCAGGCTTTTGTAGGCGAAAGGATACGCCGAGTAGTCTGGCGCCCCGCCAGCGCCCACCGGCGCCCACCGGCGCTCACCGGCGCCCACTGGCGCTTACCGCCGCTCGATCGCTGCCCGGGATAAAATCCTTAGCTACGGTTTTAATGCAATCTTGGAAAATAAGTCTATTATTTTGTACAAATAATCTTTTTTTTTTTGCTATTGTACTCTTAATAATAAAAAGAAATTAACTGTTGGGCGTTACACGGCGACCGGGGCCGAGTGTAACTCTGCTTTCCAGTACCTGTCCCGTGCCCGTCCTGTTCCCGCCGCTGTGACGAAGGAAAGCGCGTGTCATGAGCAAGCCTTAAACTTAATATATAATATTGTGATTTAAATAGAATCAAACCTTCATGTCGATATGAGCCGCGTGTCAGAAACACTGACGCACGCCTGAACGTAACTCCTGACATTATTTATTTATCGAGCAGTTATAAATAGTTGTTAAACAAATGACTTCAAAAGCTAGAATTAAAATGTGCAAAGTGTAGTGAGTCGCAAATGTATAATTTGAAGACAACAATAATGTTATAAAAGGTCTTCTTGGATCTTCATTTAACTTTTAGTCTGAAGTTAAATTAATTAAATGTACATTTTGCTCAAGATCATCCAAGAAGCTAACTTTTGTTAAGTCAATTAAAAGGAAAATTGAATTTTAGTATTACAATTAATTTTATTTTGACTTTCGAAGTAATCATTATTATGAATTCCTTCGACCTGAGCTAAAACTACCAGCTGAGATTTTTAGATACGTTCTAATACTGCAACGAACTTTAAACACTTCGTTTCGCAAGCACCACTTACAATCTGACTTGCATCAAAACCTAATGGAATTTGGCAGGGGTGGGGGCGGGGGCGGGGGCGAGGGCAAGTCGCTTACCACGCATTTGTTATAACTAGTCTACGTGAACACGTGAGAGGGTGCATCGAGGGAGACAATTAGCATATCTTTCATTGTTAGTGAACTTTAGTCACTGATTTTTACTAATGAAATTAAACATCGCCCAACTAGATGTTAAAAATTATGTTAAAAAATAAGTGCGATGATTGAGGAGTTATGTTCACTCGACAGTTATTAAGACTAAAGAATATTTTATTATAGAGACACTTCGACTTAAGCACAATTCTTTGACACAGCTGAAGCAGTTTCTAACTTTTACGGTCTTTATACTGCTGCGCCGCATACACCGACACCGACACCGACACCGACACCGACACCGAAAGCGCAGTTTAAAGTTTTACGAGGCGCTGCGAGTTGCCGCCGACAGCGGCTCCCCTCAGCGGTGCAACTTTAATTTGCCTTAATTAATTTCATCCAAACTTTGCTGAAACACGTTGCTTCTTAAAACTCTGGCGAGTTTTCCAAAATATCATAATTAGTATCACTTCAAATGTCACTGTAAGTGCAGCCTACAATTTTTTAATCGCAATTTTTTCTAGCTAAATCAAGCACTATTGCTGTTTTTCTTAAAGAATTAATGACAGAATTGCAAACAATTTCAGGCCCATTCCCGTCCCACCTTTTTCTTTAAGAGAAGTATGGATGGGAAAGTGGATTTGACGGTGGAGGAGATGCATAGGATGGGGAAATATCCTTTTTATGTGCTTCTCCTTCTTCGTCGAGTTAGGGAAGGCAACGCATCTGCAATTGCGGATGTCTATGGGTACCGGTCGCTTCGCCATTTTGGCGGATTTAGGTGGCCACTTGCTCGTTTGCCACTTTTTTTATATATAAAAAAACAGTCTTAGATAGTAGGTTGCAATGGTTTGGTCGTGAGGAGTCCCACAGCTGAAGTGATGAAGTGGAAGTTGTAAATAATGGAGCACTACAATCAATAGTAACACATCGCTACTGTTTTACGAGTCACCAGTGTGCGCGATGATGAATATTGATGCGCCTTGTATTGTACTCGTATATAGCTCGCTGACAACTGCGATACGACACGACACGACTGCGAACCTTCCCGGTTGTGTCGCACGATGCCTATATTTAGTCCGCGTAATGGATTAGATATATTTTAATCCGGGATCTCCATTTTCCTGATTGCGCTACATTTTAGGCAAACGTGCTCCGATTACGAATGGATTTAATTATTTTATTTTTAGGTATATAATTATTTATCTTTTTTTACTTCTAATTATAAACCTTTTACGTAAATCACCTTTTAATTAAATGAGACAAAAGAGCTTAATGATATATGTTTAAATATCAAACGAACAGAAATATTACAAATGAATACGTTACTATCGCTGTGTGCCAGGAATCAGGAAAGCGCGATACCAGGCAGGAGTTATGTATGGTTCCAATGAAACTGTAATTTCCTGCCCTCCTGCCGGCGACACATATTCCTTTTCACACATTTCATGTCACTTCACAATATTACGATCACGATAGTACCGGACTAGATGATAAACTAAAATAAACGTTCCGTCTTATTTTTCTTCAAGTATGTGTCTGTTGGCCATTAAACAATTAGTCAAAGTCAATCTTTTTCTTCGCAAGATTCATATACAAACGCGAAAACATTCTGTATTCTTTGCTCCTGATAATCATATTTTTTCCCAGTCCCATTGTCATTTTTGAAGACGTTGTAAGCATAAACATAAAATGTTTTCCGCAATATTTATACTGGCCATTACTGATATGTGTAGGGCTGTACACGCGAGGGCAGGAGTCTGGAGGCAAAGGCAGCAGTCAGGCGAAGGCTGGTTGCGAGCATTGGTCCCTCAGGGCGCATAAGGATGCTCCACTCGCATTGAGAAGACTCTTTGTGGCGGGCCTCCTCACGGGCTCGTTACCCTTCCCGAGCAGTGTCACGCCCTCGCCCTCGCCCTCGCCCTCGCCCTCGCGTACTCTGTGTCTGAGTGTCGTAAACATTTCATATTTATTAACCTTTCGAGACCTCTTGTTGTTTCAACTTCTGATTTATTCATCCAGGTAACTTTTTAAAATCTTAATATTTTGAAGGACCAAATTAAATAGGTAACTAAGACTCTGACTAAGATTCATATTTCTTAACTACGAAAATGAAAACATTAAATGTTTTTTAACAATACGATAGTATTCTAGTGTGATGGAATAGCGCGGGCTAGGAGCGAGCGGCGCGTTGCTGCGGTGTCAGTGTGGCAGCGCCGCACTGCAGCGTCACGCAGATAAATTGATTGTACAATATGTCACTCCTGTCGCGAACTGTTGCTCGCAGGGTAATTCATTTTATAATTAAATCCAATATAATGTGTCATGGGTACACTGTTATGTGATCAATCATAAAATATTAAATTGATTTTCACAAACACTTTGTGCTACTTGTAGCGTTATCTAACATCAAAATTAAAACGGAAAAAATGACATGAAATGTACTTCTGAACAGGTTTGATGATCGGCAGATTCAACAATGACATTCAAATGTTAGATATAGTTAATATATGCAATAATGCCAAAGCCATGGAGTCAATTCTTGCGTTTTATGAAATATCCCATTTCATACATACAAGAACATATTTGCGGATTGCAAATGCACTTGTAAAGCTGATACCTTTCGGCCAAGCTGGAGGGAGGGGGGGGGAACATCTGCAGCCCGCACACAAACAGCTCGTAGCGAGACCATCCCATACTAGTTACAGAATAAATTACTGTGTTTGCGCAATGAATTTAATAGTTAAGATATCTGAGATAGAGACCGTAAACCTCAATCGTATTCTTTTAGAATTAAGATAAGAGTAAGCTGTACGGATGAGCTATAAATAAGCAAGCTTGAGTTAATCTGAGATTAAAAATAGATAACACACATAAATATAGTACTTGGTAACAAATGGAGCAGCGTGGGTGTAGTACTTATTGCTTCTATCAACCAATTAGCGCCTGACATCAGATCGCATACAAACTATCAGGTAGCACAGCTGCAATAACGTTTCTACACAAAGTGCTGCTGCGTTACATATACAATAAACCAGCAAACTGCACCGCGACAGCAGAACCTGTATAGTAAATTAATGAACTGATCGTTGAAATTAATGTGAAATGTTAATACACTAGATGGTTACTACAAACGGATAGGTCCGTCCTGAGATTGATCGTCGGGAAAATTGTAACATGCTCCACATCGACCGAGGACTGTAAGAAGACACTCGAACAGAACTACGTCATCAATGAGAAACTAACTTAATAATTTCAGGTTGTTGTTTTCTTTTATGTATATTCGTCAGGCGTAAAGTAGCTGTGATCCGATAAAGTCGCATTTCTTAGTAAGCATTCTTAGCAAAATACGCAGCGAGACAGAGCCCCCTCCCCTCGCATACCACCCCGCACAGCCCCCGCATTCCGCGCACAGCGACTTGACACCATGATGTACGTGAAGCTAGTTTACATAGCGGCTGTTTAAAGTTGAACATGAATTTATTTACTCGACCTACACTTAAGACCACCAGTAGTATTACATATTATGTACACAGGGATTAGGGAATTATCAGGGAAATTAAAAAAAAGAGGCAATTGTTTATTTAAGTATCTGAAACCTAGCTTAATTTGTAGGTTTGTTTTCTTTCATGGTGGAAATACAAGATTCCGGAACAAGTCAGAGTATTAAAATGTACGGTATTATACAACATGGAAATAAACGTAAAATAGAAGGCAATACATCCACACAAACCCATACTAGATAAATGACTGTGTCAATAGTGTGCAAAAGTTGGCATAGGCGGATCAGTGCTGTGCTGTTTATCGTGAAACTCGTAGCATCTCGTAGCGTCGTAGCGGATATTTCTCCGTCAAAATACACCCATATTGCCACTCGCACAAGATTGCACATGAAACCCGGATTGAGATCGTCAGTAACGTATAGATTATTTTTATAATAATGTACAAGCATCTGTGTATGTTTATAACAAGAGTTTATAAAAATGTCTCTCGTGTTACGTAGAAGGATGCTTGTTGCCGATGACATCTGCTATCTCTGCAAAGCTCGTAGCGTTTTATGTTCTATTTCGATTGCTATTGCGATGATGTTCTTCCTCATAACACACAAGATGGCGGCGAGCATTCAAGTTTATTTGCACAGACACAAAGATCTACATAATGTACTTGTTTGTACATTATGGAATATAAACATTTTCAATGAATTTTAATGAAGTAGAATATCCCCGAAACAGTCGCGAGGAGATGGTTATTACTATAAAGGGCTTACTTGTGCAATGAAATATGTGGTTTTAGTTTAAAATGTATATCTCGATCGGCTAATATTTTTAACCATTGGCACATTTCTTGACCGATCACATGTTTTTGAAAACAGTTCTCAAATTAATTAAGGAAATATAACCATAGCAATAACTATCTATGTATCCGACAAAAAAGTCACAAGACTTTTGTTTTAAATGTTTCATTTGATTTTGTAACAACACGTTATGCAATATGTTAGCACAATAGTAGCGTTCCAGTCACTAAGTTTTAGTTTAGTGAAGTGTTGGTATTTAATTAACGTTCCAGAAGGGAGAAATGATTTTAGTTTCAGTCCTCTCGACAGGTAGGGCTCGGTGGGGTGGGCTGAAGGGGGGCGGGGGGTGCGTGACCGCTGGCTACAGGCGCATCAACCCGGTGAGAAGTTAATTAATTTGCCAGCTGTGGGATCCTCACCGGAGCGCGGTAACATGTAGACGCAGTAAATGAAATAACAAAATCTTCATTGTTAAAAAAAAAAAGTTTCAAACATTGTCTATTCGCTGTGTACAAAACAATTTGAAAATGCAATTCCCCGTAAGCCATTAGAGTAACACGATCGCAGGCGTGGTGCCCGGGAACACCGGTAGTGACGTCATCAGCGGTCGAGCGCGACACGCATACATCAACACACGGCATAAAATATTGTTATAAACTTGTTGGTAGGTACCGACATACAATGAAGATTAAAGGAATTATCTTTGTCTTCTTTCCACCTTTAGCTTCCTTATTTACACAATACATCCCGAGGACGTAAGTATGAATCCAGCTAGAGTTTTCCTATAACTCTAATGTGGAAAATATAATCATTAGAGTTTTCTAGTTTTCACTTTAACGTTATGTACACTTACCCGAATTTTTGTTTGTTCTTTTATAATATTCCTAAAACAAAAGAATAAAAATGGTATGTTAACTAGGGCCCATTAGCTCAGTTGGTTAGAGCGTCGTGCTAATAAAGCGAAGGTCGCGGGTTCGATCCCCTCATGGGCCATCAATTTTGTATTAATTTTATAATTTAGTTAACTAATTAAATTTGCCCTAGATTTTCTTTTGTTACTATTTTATAATAACCAGACATAAATATTGCTTCGTATTTTATTAAAGTTTTATTGGAATAAAATTCTAATAAGTAAAGAAAATGAAACGTAACGTGTTAGTGTGGGCGCAGCGTAGGCGCAGTGTGGGCGCGCAGTTACCAACGCTGACCAGCAGCACACAATACACGACACTTTATAAACGTAGTGTTAAATTCACGTGTTACTATCTCCAACATGAAAGTGAAGCCTTTATTTTATATTATTTTGCTTATCTGCTACACGGTACTCTCTTTAAGATAAGAAACAAGCAAATATGTCTGTATTTGAAGCATTTGTTGGAATATGTTTTTTAAAATGTCACAATTTGCAGTTTATGTGTGTTTATTAAAACAACTGAATACATTTAAAATATAAGAAATAATTATTAAATAAGTGAACACTGTTACATCAGACAACATACCTTTAAATCAGTATATTGCAATGTAACTGATAGCCACACGAAAGATTTATGTATAAATAACTGTTACAAAACCCAATTCTATTCTCAGACAATTGAATATCGCGGGACACCGCAACTAGCGTCATCCATTAGACACTACAAGCCGCAGACGAGCCGCAGACGAGCCGCAGACGAGCCGCGCGCCGCGTCGTTGTCGAGGAGCATAACGACTCGTGCTAATGGAACATCTTCGGTTATGAGTCTGCTCTCGGTTGTGCATTACGTTTAATGTAATACGAGTACATTCGCTGAAAGCTTCGTCAAACTTTTACACATTCAAGTTAAAAGGTAAAATTCATAAGTCAATTTGGTCAACATATAGAGATAGGTATTATTAATTAGGAAATGTACTTAAGTTCCAAAAATAACGTGGTGTAGGCGTAGCTAATCTACCTGAATCATATAAGTTACATCTCATTTCACTCTCTCGTATGAAAAGAGACTAACATCAAGGTGGACGTGAGCTCGGAGCTGCTACGTGACAGACACGAACTAAGCCATTTAACACATTCCAATGACCATTTCTTGCTTCCTTACAATACTCAAATTAATTGTATAAAGTTTTTATTCAGCCCGACTCATGGCAGCACCGCTAGTGACGAAAGATCTTTTGACTTACTTCACCTCACTCTAGTGAGACAGAGTGACCATGTTTAGTTCTGCTCTTGATTCTACAAGTTGAAAATTCAATTAAATTTTAAAACTAAGAATTAAATATTTTTATGTAACTATGAATGGTTGATATGTGACATCGAATAAATATTAAAATGGGGCGACACTTTTATAAAAAAGGCGTAGTTTTCGTATAAAATAGTTTACAATCGCAGAATGGTGTCACGTCGTCACGTGTGCGTCACGTCTCGCGTCGCGTCGCTGGGGCCCGCCGGTTAAGCATACCTGTATTTTTTTTAAATCTCCAACAAGCAAAAGCGTTTAACTTTTATCGCGAACGTGAAATAAAACTATGATATTTGAAATTCAAATGGAAAAACTGCCAGCGTACGGAGATATGTATATTTATATAAAATGTCAATGCTTGTTCCTCTTATCTGTATACGAATACATAACAATACTTTTACCTAAAAACAAAACAAACATCACGTTAGCTACGTATCGCGTCTAAGCTTTTATCTCCCTGAGTGCTTACGAATGTGTGATGCGATGTTATTGTAGTTATGATTGTCTCGCGCCTGCTCACAAGTCAGGTGCCGCACGTTATGAGTTGTCCGCGGTCCGCATCCCAGAATAATATTACACTAGTTAAAAGTTTTTCTCTCTCATTAGGCAGCCCTGGCACGCTCTGTGATACTGTAGCTGGCTTTTTAGGCCGTGATACGTGAAAATCTTTTAAAATGAAGGTTAACTATTTTATATTGACGTACAAAGACTTAAATGACAAATATTTCACGTAGAAAGTTATCATATGTTGCGATCAAATATGTGAAGTTTGTTTTTGTGGCGGGATCTAAACGCTGTCGTTTGTCATCGGCTGTAATCTGCCTCCCCCCCACACCCCCCCGCCGCCCGTACACAGGCACAATGGGGCATTGTGGTGACGTCACGGAAAAGCCGTTGTTTGCTGCCCACAATTTATTTATTCTCTTTGTCAGTTTTCAAATTAAAAATAAAATATAGCGTCCGTCGATAAAAGACGCTTTGTAAAATTGTGTGTATTGTGAATTATTGTATGGTGGGAAAAATGTATACGAGTATAAACATTATGTACGTGTTATATTTACTTGCACACTTGACGGTATTTATGAGGGTTCCGAATGCAGCCGATTCAAACTTGATAAGCTGCATCTTCCTTTTTTGACCGACTTCCCAAAAGAAGGAGGTACTCAATACGTCTGTATGTTT
>DVQG01001056.1:0-11878 GCA_018231605.1 Papilio ambrax
GACGCGCCCTCTTCCATATACATCGGGAAACTTATTCGCGGAAGGTTTTCTCTTCGCTCCGTATCAACGAAATTTAGTGAATTTTATCATTTTAGCTGCGTTTATTTATTTAATCGATATTATAACGGCATTTTAAAACGAGTGGTAGGATTTTCAGTGAAAATAGGGGTTGTCATTTCAATGTAAAAGACGATACTAAAAATAGATCGCCGACATACTTGGAAATCGTCGGTCCTTCTCATTCATAAAATACATTCATTTTGTGTTCAGCTGTGCTGCTATATAGGTCGGTTGAGACTTTATTAGAAAATTTATCAGTGAATGAACTGCATCCAAAATAAAAATACATCTGTAAACGGAATCACCTTAATTTAACCAAGACACCGCAAACAAACAGAGAAATGTAAGTATATATAATTTCTGTATAACGCTATCATTAGAAATCATTGTCTACAAATATCAAAAAGACAATATCTACGTACGTAATTACGTATGAAATCAATTGATTTAATATATTTTTAATTACAAAATACATATGTACATTCTAAATTTGTAATTACCCTCAAGTAAGTTGGGGAATTTTTTTTATAGAATGCATGGAAATTTTAATGAAAATTTCTATATTGATTATAAGTCAGATGTACTAGTACCTTGACCTTATTGACGCCTGTTGAACTTTTAAAGAGAGTGACGCGTAATGGAAGAACGAAGAAACAACTACCCTTCGACATTAATATCTGTCTGCAACATTCTAAGTGTATATTTTTACTTTTTAGTAATTTAACGTCTTTTAGGTTGTTAAAATAAAAATAAGAAAGAAAATGTAAAAGGAAAAGTACTAAAATGTCAAATTCTCATTTAAAAAAATCTCATATTATCAGCTATTCTAGTTTGTATCATTATTTCAAAACAGACCTCATCCTGGTAATTAAATAAAAAGCGAACTCAAAAAAATTTTACTGTTAGCTTGATATATCAGGCGTACATGACCATGGTTCAACATTTTAATCAAATTATAACAATCTTGAATACTGAAGTCTTAGCAAGTGTGAGTGGATATTGATTCAGCTGAGGTCGGCGCACTTGGTGTGCAATCAAGGATCACGTGAGACCGCCTTGTGACCTCCCCGCTTAGCCAACGTCATCAATGCAACGCAATAACCTTTAGACGAGTTTATAGTAGATTTATTATTAAAATACACTAAGGGACCGCTTAAATAATTAATAACAGACTAAACTAGTTAATAAAGCAATAATCGATACTGCTTAATGAAAAAAGGTTTTTATTCCCTAGTTTACTACGCAACTGTGTATTACTATTTCCCAATCATCTACACAAAATATAAAAACTTATTATCTGTATTTATTTACAGATAATAAGCAGGATTTCAATATATAATATGCGAAATTGGTACAGGCTTTTTACTGAAATCTTAAAGTGACGTGACTGACGTGATAGCACATATAACGATCTGCCGAAAATAGACAGGTCCTAGACAAACATTAGATTAATGAACTTTAAAAAATCTGTAAAACTGATGCAACTAGAATACAATTTGACATATCCTACAAACGCCTATTATACCCTTGTTAATGATCCAGTGACGTCACTTTAAAACTTAATACACGAAGTTTTAAGATTTAATTAAAGGGTTGATTAATCTTGTAAATCCCGATGGTGCTGACCCAATTGTACGACGCGAAATAGGCTATTACTCGAAACTCGATGCAACTGTCTTGTCTGAGGACTTCTTGTTTAAAAGCCGTGATGCTAAGCAAAGTGTTGGAAAACCATTTTTTTAATGAATACAGCGGCAAACTTACTAACATTATAAATGCGAAAGTTTAGATGGATGGATGTGTCTTAGAGTTTGTTAAACGGCTGAACGGATTCCGATGATATTCGGTAAAGTTATATAGGATAGTCTTGAAAAACACATACTTACAATTGTTTTTTTTTTAATTTCCGCCCCTCGTTTGCCCTCTTCTCTTGTAAAAAAAAATTCACACAGGCTATTTACAATTGTTCTTTTAATTCCACGCGGTCGGAGTCGCGGGCGAAAGCTAGTATTAAATATATGTTGTTATTTTGTCGCACTTTATCAAAAGGATATTCATATCCCGCGCAGATTTGTCATTAGTTGAAAGTGTATATAGATATCATTTCGTGTTTTTGGTTATGTTTTGTTCGAGAACATTTTAGTTTTATTGCATTTGCAAACTTTTAATGCGTTTCATTAATTAAGTTACAAATTACAGTATTCAGATTTATCATAGTTTTGTGCAAATTTGACTGTTTTTTTAAATTACAACACTAAAGAACTGTAACACAAGTAACCTAGTTAACATTTTGCGATGTCTACAGTTACAGAGAAGGAACGCAATCAAAAGTAAGTAATCGGATAAAATAATCGATATGTCCCTGTTTTAAATTTCATTTTTATGTTTTATCAAGAAACATAATTTCTAAAGTTATTTCCCAAGACGACTTCATTGCTTGGCGGGTCCATTGTTCGTGAATCCAAATAGCTCGCGATATGAAAAATGCACTATTTTTTTTTCTATTCACAAAAGAGAAACAAAAGCGTATCTGAAACAAAGTCTTCATTATTTTCATACATATACAATAAAAATAATAATGTTATATAAATGCGGATAAAGTTAAAAGTAGAATGTTTAGTCTGTAAACGTTCCCAAACCAATAAACAGATTTTGACGAAACTTTGGTAGAATGTTCTGATACCAAATAATGTTTGTATCCTGAAATGTTATTAACAGAAAAACAAGCGATCATTTTTAATGTCACTTTTCATTAAACTATATCATTTTAACTTTATTTAAATTCTAGCACTAAAGTAAGATATAAAAAACCAGTAATTTGAAAAACTTCAACAAGTCGCTTTTGCATTTTATTTTTTAAATTGATTCATTAAAACTTTCCCACTTACCACGTTTCCGTTGCCAGTTTTGAAGTACAAATGCATTTGGCAGACTGCCCTAAAACTTAAGGCTTTAATGGACAAGCCATGCGAATAACTTGTAGCGCTCTCGACGGATATTTTTAGATATTCAAACAAGTTTTATACGAATTTACACGATTGCGATACCGTGCCAACGTATTTTCTACTTTTTAAAAATTCTCTTATATTCCCTTATAATTTGTGATAGTTAAAAAAGTATCATTACGTAATTTCAAAATTGCATCTTTATGTATCTTCGCGGAAATAGAAAAAAAATAGTAGAGTAGAAAAAAATAATAACAAAACAAAATAAATTCTGGCATCTTTTATCATTGTCACATAACTATAAAGTTTATTAATACTTTGCAAGTATTAGCAATCTAGTTCAAAAAAAAATAATCGCATGCCGAAATAAATTCAGCCGTGGGTGTAAACACGTCTGGTAAACTTGCAATCAATAAATATTATTACGTGTCTATCCATTCTTAGTATTAGTACCCCTGCCAAAAGTTTAGCGGCAAATTACCTAAAGCCCCATTTCCATTGAGTGGATGTCTGGTCAAGGTATCGTGAAGCAATCATGCGATCTGTACAGAAATCGGAATTCGTTGAATCAAACCGTAACCTCGATCACAATTTATCGAAACTAATATTCTCCGACCTGTTTAATTTACTTGTATAGGTTTTCAAAGCGTGTACTTAAGAGTTTTTGTATGTTTTATATCTCTAGCTGCTCGTGGTTTTACTAAATCAATATTCATACAACAATTAACCTACATATGACTAATCCTTCAAATTATAAGCAATGGTTGAACATATCAAAAGTCTAAAAATTATCTGTCTTCCTTCTTACTTATCTTACTAACATGTAGAATACCAAAGTTGAGATGGATGGAAGTTCGGTAAATAAGAAGATCTAGAAAAAATTACTAAGTTTTTAAACTCAACGCTGACTGAGACCTGGGGAAAAGCTAAAACAAAAGAAGCACACAAATTCCTTCTTTTTCTGACGACGACTGAATCTTGTTTTATTTAAAATTCTGGACATTTCATAGCTTAAAAAGTTGACAATACGAAGATATTGATGAGTTACATAAAAGATTGTCGTTTTCATGAGCGAATTTAGCTCCGGCAGTGTGTTGCTATAGCTGTTGAATATAAAGTTTTCTCTACAAGTGGTAGTAACATTCAACAATGAATGTAAGTAACAAGTTGTTCTTTCCACTTGGCAAGTTACCAACCAATTTTGCTCATTCAATTTACTACGTCTGATGCTTAATTTTAACTTCGTACATTTTCACAAATTCACTTTTTCTAGACAAACGAAATGATAAGTTTTTTTTACCACGTTCTGAAGAAATTTAAAAAAGTATTACATCAAAACAACGATTGTAACAAAATAAGCGAAGCAAAATAATGCCTAAATAAATGATGCGGAGGACTGCCTAGGAGTACGAGGCTATTTTCAGTTGTAGACTAACGCATGGTGGTGATAATGTGTTTAGGCATTGTCTTCACTATTTTAACGTAGGCAAAAAAATACATTTAACGTAATATTTAACATATAATTGGATCATGAATAAATCGAATATACGCATACTACAAGAGAATTTAAAATCGTTTCAATGCAATATCAATTGGTCAGCTGTACCATTTATAGCGGAAATCCAATTTTCCATGAATGTGTTCATCGCACGTTATACGCGCACAATTTTCCTCGCTGTACGTATTTGTCATTTTGATTGCACGGCAATATTACGTTTATTTTCAATTCGAAACTACTATAGTATTATTATTATATTCAACTTAAAGTTTAGTTTATGTTTATCTTTTCCTGGTACTTTATGACATTAAACGGAATTCTAGGTTTCCTTTTTTCCTTTGTTTTAAAGGTAAAAAAAGATGTAAAAGATAAGCCTTTATCGGTTTTTCCCTTTTTTACTGCGGCAAGCTTACGAGGTCGGAAGTAAAAATCGACGAGTGCTCTTGTAGGGGACGAGAATGCTTCAAATGAGATATGAGAGAACTTCGCCTCACGTAGACGGAACTTCACAAATTAGAAGAGAATTCCTCGCCCACGTAACAAAGCGAACATCTAAGAAGGGTGGCCCCAATTCGCATTTGCGCTGAGATTAACAAATGTTTGCATACTTTGTACATTTAACTATTGTACAAAATGAAGCTTTGCCTACATTTTCTTACTAATAAAATTACACAGTATTATTATAATTTATTATGTTTTTCAGAGTATTAACATTGTTTAATCTAAACAATTAAACTTTGGAATAAACTGTGTATAAGCAAATATTAGTACAAATTTGACTTATACTCAGTTTATTTTTAAGTTTAACTTTTTTACCACGTTTATTTGCAAGACTGTAAGTTCTTTACATTATTTAATTAAGTAATTTTCACAACAAGTATTGCATGTAAATGCGAATTAAATTTTAATTAAAAAAAATCGTTTACTGAAATAAATTCGGTTTATGAATTATTCATGAACATAAGTTAATTTTCTGCTAATGCTTTGTGTAGGGCGACGACAGAGGGCGGTCTGGCGCCGGGCGGCGATGATATGCCGGTGGGTGGGCCGAAGACGCCCCAGCAGATCGCTGCCCAGCGTCGTCTGCAGCAGACGCAGGCCCAAGTCGATGAGGTATGTACTTTTTTACAATATTATACTTATAACATAAATAATTAATACATGTGTGTTTTTATATGACGCGATAATTTGAACTATAACAGATTATGGTCTAACCAATAATATACAGATTTTGGCCTGGGGTCGATTCAATCGCCTTCATTAATAACCACGTACACAAAGATATAGTACTATATTTTTCAGCAATATGTCGAGTTTTTATATTTCTGATCAAAAGTATTTCTAATTATCTTACACTGTGCTAAAGATCAATGAAATCCGCAGGTGGTTGATATTATGAAAACAAACGTGGAGAAAGTGCTGGAACGAGATCAAAAACTGTCCGAGTTAGACGACAGAGCAGGTGGGACTGACATTAAGTATTCGTTTTAGAATTAACTTTCGCCCACGAATCTTTCTGCGTGAATTAAAAAAAAAAACAAGAGTAAGTTGCCTATATGTTCTTCCAGACTATTCTCCACATCTATGCCAATTGTCATCTAGAGATTTACGCTACAAACTCTAACAAACATCCATGCATCTAAATTTTAGCATTAAAAATATTAGTAATAGTATCAAGATGTTTTTATATAAAATGTATCCGACATAAACTACGAAATACATTTCAAACCTTGCCAATCCTAAAACCAACGTCGTCCGAACAAATCCTTTAAGCTTGGATAAAGTAAACAAGCTGACATAAAGGTTATGAACGGTAAATCCGTAAAAATGTTCTTATTTTTGTAAAAGCTTTTGAAAGATATAGCAAAATATAATAAAAAAACAATTTTAACAACACTCAAAAATTAATGTAATGAACTAACCTAAGTACTTAAAACAAATACATGAATTCACGATTCATTTGTTTCAGACGCTCTCCAGCAGGGCGCGTCACAGTTCGAGCAACAGGCTGGTAAACTGAAAAGCAAATTCTGGTTGCAAAACTTAAAGGTAACAGATAAAGATTCTTTAACACATTCAGTGCACATGTTTAAGTACAAGAGTGAACTCGCAGTGAGGCGGTAGTACTAAGAGTGTTAAATACTGCTTTTTTTCGTGTAAATAGTGTATTTAAACTACATGCAATCACATTTCAGATGATGATAATCGCCGCTGTGATTGGTATCATCATTTTGGCTCTAATCATCGGTAAGTAATCAAAAAAAAAATTCTCTCGCACATAGAGAATGTCACTCTTATGTTTTAAAATATTTACTATGTTTTAGACTAATCATATCATTATTTTTTCCATATTTTTCAGCCAACTTTATGTGAACAAGTTTCGGTAATCGAAGTTTAATTTAGAAGTTAATTGTTAACGTTAAAGTCTAGTTATATGACGTATGTTGTTATTTTTTATATTTACTATGTTGGTACTAAGCCTCCTTTGGTAAGTGGGCGTGACGTGTTATGTCGTTGTAAATGTTCGCTTTGTCTGTTCTTTCACTTCGTATGTATTCGTACTTGTCTCTATTCAAATGCTGTTTTATAATTAATATATGCTACTATAAGTTCACTATCTATATAAATCGTGACTCTTTAATTTCAAGCAACAAATGGGACTTATATTTGGATATTTACTTTGTTTCTATGATTAACTTATTAAGATTTTGCTCAGAGGCTCGTGATAATTGTCTTAACGTTATTAAAAGGGTAGGACTCTTTTAACTCTGTACTATTGTCAATTCTAAATCTAGTAAAATGGTACAGTAAAAAGTATGTACGATTGCGGAAATTCGTAGTGTGCATCTATCTAAAAAAATTGCCTTGTACCTTGGAAGCAAACAAACTTCGCCTTTTCTCGTTTTTGGTGAATTACTTACCAGTGAGTTGTGCAAAAGACGGCTAAAAGATTGAAAAGCCTTCCCTTTTTCCTCACAGATATATTTAAAAGCTGTTTCCTATTGGATATACATACATAGTAATTCCTCAATGAGTACGAATAATTGTAGCTTTTCAGGTGGAACTCCACAGGATTTCACAACTATACATGTAATTTAAGTTATAACATAAAAGTCACGATTTTTACATGAATAGTTAACTTATAAAATTTTCAAGCTTTATTTTGCAGCGTTGTTTTTCTTATGTCAAATTGCTCTATACATATAAATGTTACTTATGTCGTTAAGAAGAGACCTTCTATATAACAAGCTATAAAACTTAGAACTTATGGAATTGCTTAAAAACAAACTTGATCTTCTTGTTCCAAGAATGCGATGCTTACCCAACTTAACCCCAGTTTATTTCCGCTTTGAATAACAAATTTGATTTTGCAATATTTAATGTTATTAAAACAAAAAAAAACTAAACCCTTCAAGATTATCAGATATTTAACTTATATTAACAAAGCCGTAAAGTTAATCATGATTTGTTAAAAGCCTAAAAACATGTAAGCAACATATTTGCTGTTAACTTATTAAAACATTCGTAAGACTAATTTGCTCTTGCCCATTACAATACAAAAGTATGTAATTCAAAGCTTAAGTAAATAACAATGAAATGAATATTATTAAAGAAATCCTAACCCATGTTTTTGGAATATGAACTAGGCATTATTAATAATTATATTTTAATATTTTCTAGGTCTGTAAACACCAAAGGAGGATTATAGCTGCGTACGTATTTCCATATGGTATTACTAAATACGATGTAATAATTCATTTGTTATATTTAAATATATTTAAGCGACTTTACTATTATTTATATGAAACTTACTGCCAAAATTGTAGTTATTTAAACCGTCCGTGACTCAGCAATTAATCACTTTACATGAAATCTTTAGAATCTGGGATACAAACGTAAAAAAGTATTTTTCGGTTTCAAATTTCATATATACATTTACCCGACGTTCTTCAACAAACTTCTAAAACATCGTAATGCAAGCAATCAACCACTAACCCGCAATGGGCTTGCGCGGTTGACTATAGCCTAGCCACCCCTTTTTTTTCTCGTTGGGAAAATGCCTTTACGCATCCCCCCCGTTGCCAGGAGGGTATGTGGGACTCGCCGGCCAATAAGATCAGACGTGGCCGGAATTAAGCCTAGTCACCCCTAACTTAGGGTAGGCTCCGAGGCCCTCAGTGGGGATGTATATTGAGCTGGTGATAAGGCTTAGATTTGAATTTAATACATATGCGTAATTTTTTCAACTAAATTCACACATTATCAATAGCTCACTATATGTCCCCACCGACGAGCTTGGAGCCTACCCTAAGTTAGGATGACTAGGCCATAATCAACCACGCTTGCCAAGTGCGGGTTGGTTGACTTCACACTTATATAATATTTGAATTACTTCGCCGATATGTGCAGGTTGCATCACGATGTTTTCTCTTACCGTAAGAACGTCGGGTAAATTATCTACAAATGAAAATTCAAAAATCGAAAATCACATTGGTACATGGCGGGATTCAAACCTAAGATCTGTAGATTACAAGTCAAGTGCTCAATCAAGGAGCCACCGACGCTCCTACACGCAAAATTCACATTGTGTTGAAATTTAAAACTTCTTACGTTTAAATTCTTACAAATAAATTCGCTTGATTTTTGATGTTAAGCTATAAAAATTACTTAGATGTTAATATCAAATAATGTTTCAGGTACCATTTAAGATCGATGCTGGCAGCGTTACATTCTTTTTATTAAATTTAAGTGTTTATTGAAATGTTCTCAATTTATAAATAACAAATATATAAAAATAATGTTTCGAACATTTGACTACATATTTCCATTACATATTTAACCTATAGCATACTAAAACATAATTTCACGCGTCCTACTTACGTCACTTTCATTAAAACTGATAAATCTAAATAGAGTATTTTTAGACGATCTTTTTTGTTTAAAAATTTACCTTATAAATCAATATCCTAACCACTTAGTCCTAGTTAAGGCTAATCTATATCACACCTCATAGTTATATTTTGTTGGAATAATTTTTAATAATTACCTAAAAATATATTTTAAATGTTTATTAGCCAATTATAACATTAAATGTTTGTAAAAAGGGCAAAATATCGGTTATAGCTTCGTATTGTATATTAATTTCCTTATTTATGTAACAACTTTCTATATACTTTATAAGATACATTATGCTCTTCGGTAATTCCGATATGAATACCGTAGAACATTATTAATATCAGCATTTGGACTTTTTTATTGCAGTTTTCAGTTTAGCAATCTCTGAATTTAAATATGGAAATACAATACTTGTCATTTAATGGATGGGATTTATTGCTTATTTTTGAAGAAGATATGAAAATATTATAAAAAGCAACATAAACTACCTCACAAAATTTTGACCTATTCCTTATTTATAAAAAAAAATGTTACCTCTTTCTATTATTTATTTATATCTTAAAACAATTACCTATTTTTGTACTATTATTTTTTTGTATAATTTTCTATATTAATTGCTATGCAAGAGGAATCAATATTTTCTTACTATAATTGAATCCTAAGGCCCATAATACGAATAAAATTGTTGATAATTTTGTGTACCATATTTAAATTCAGAAAAAACACGTATGATTGTGAAATAAAATGTTGTTCAGAGCGTTTTAATATAATGCTCAAAAAAATGTATAAAAAAATCATGAGTTTTAAAACAGTAAAAAATATCTTTCGGAATAGGAATAATAATAACTGTTTACCGGTTTACTATAAAACAGTTTTCTGTAGAAGTAACAACTCTAAAAAACATTTTTTTTAAATAGAAAAAAAATAAAGCAGGTTCGTAAAATCGAAAACCTGAGTTATATCTAAAATATTGTTTCTTAAATTTTTATAGCTTTAAAGCTATTTTGTGTTACTGCACTTCATTGTTGTTGAAACTTTTTAGGTGTGTATTCTAGCTACATGTATAATATAGAAATATATATTTATCAGCGAAATTTCGCAACTTTACGACCACTATTTTTGAAACGCTCTTTTAATGTTTTTTTACAAAAATCTCTAAATTTTAATAGACATTTTTTTGTGTAATGGGATTTTTTTGCTATCTCTTCTAACCTTATTATATCTTGTCGTGTTTCAAAAATTGTGGCTCTAAATTCACTGTAAGGTAAATAAAAAATACACCAGATTTGTCATGGGCTTAGTCTAAGATCGCTGCATATATGTTGTAAAGGCATTTAAGTTAATTGAAAAACTCATTAAAGCAATCTACAATTATTTTGCAAATTCAAAACGGCAAGTTAATTTTTATTGCATCTGTCTATTGCATGTAATATTTTTGTAGGTTATGTTACAAACATATTTCTCGTTAACATTTGATGTCTTTAAAACATAAATGGGCAACCTACTGTTAGTCTAATTGTAGAGATCTTGTTTAAAAAAAGTTAAGAGTGTTTAGTATAATTGAAATGAATATCAGGTTTACAGAAAAAATAAAACTATGATCTCGTTCTCATAAATATAACGACACAACATTCCAAATACATTTATTATTTTATTTTAACATATCTCAATAATTAGACTAGTAGTATTTCTATGAATATTTATAATACTTTATTTCAAGTATAAGTATATGTATGGAATGAATCGTGTACCTACGTAATAAATAGGAATAGAAATTCAAAATAGTACGTAATTGGTTTGCACGTTTGGATAGATTACAAGTAAACGTAGACCCAGTTACATTGAAATATCCTGCATTATGTAAACAAATTCTTTGCAAAATAATATTAGACCAAAGGTTTAATAGATTATTTAATTATTACAGATTTAAACGTGTATAACCTCAAATTACCTTGTTCTGATTAACTGGGGGTCTAGCATGAAAATTGGCGATAAAATCGTAACGTCATCGATAAACTTTCTCGCAATTTTCGTGCTAAGCGTCCAGAATTTAATGACGTCGAATGTATGTCAAAAATTAATATTTATTGTTATAAATACAACATAATCAGTGTAATCGTTATAAAAGATCGTAGATAATTTTATGATCCCTAGGTGTGCTACCTGTAACCTATAATATAATATTGCTTCAGTAAAATAAAGCAAATTTCAACAAATAAACTGTGATTTAATTCCAAACTAGTCCACCTATACTTTGTCTAAATAAGATTGATTAGTTTGGTAGGGATGGGTTGTGTAAAATCAGGCATGAATCTTTTCGATTTTCGATTTTTATTCTTATGGAAGTTGTAATCGATAGAGTCATAGTTATAACTTATGATTTAAAAAACACTGTTTTCTCAAATTAATAATGACTTGCAGAACCATTACAAATAATGAGAGTAAATAAATGTTTTTTAAATCATAAGTTATAACTATG
>DVQG01001057.1:0-11871 GCA_018231605.1 Papilio ambrax
TCTTTTTAGTTTCTTATTGTACTTGGACTTTGACTTCACAAGCCAAATATCCCTAAACATAAGAATAACCAAAGATTTTTTGTTATTTTCGGTTTAGGTAACTTTCCTGAAGGCCAAATTATGGATCATGGCCCAGCTGAGGGCATTGATGAAAGAACAGCCAAGGATCGCTTCTCAAGTGAGGAGAAGAGAGCTCTAGATAGAATGCACCAGGACATTTACCAGGAAATCAGACATGCAGCTGAGGCTCACAGACAGGTCTATACATATAATAATGGCTCTTTGTCTAATCTGTTTCTGTATACTCAAAGCATGTTTTGATGCAATATTAAAATTACATAATATTTATTTCATTTGTTAGAATAATTCCATCGAGCTCAAATCCTTATTCAGTGGAGATAACCTTTATATATCTACTATTTATAGCCTACGCCCGAGACTATCCTCTACATCTATGCCAAATTTCATCCAGATCTGTTCAACCATTTAAGCTAGAAACTCTAACAAACATCCATGCGTCCATCCTTAATACAATTTCACAATTGTTACTTTATTGTTATTGCTGTTGTTATATTTAGACCAGAAAATACATTCGGGATTGGATAAAGCCTGGTATGACAATGATACAAATCTGTGAAGAGCTTGAAGCGACAGCAAGACGTCTTATTGGAGAAGATGGTCTTAAGGCTGGGCTAGCTTTCCCCACTGGTTGTAGCCGTAACCACTGCGCTGCACATTATACACCAAATACAGGTAAGTTTAGTCCGACAATAAAAATGTGACCATTGCCTCCTGTATGAATTAATATATTTAAAATGTATTATTGATGAAGTTTCAAGTCTGGCTACATGCATTGGCCATATTACAGGCCGAAATTAACCTTATAAAATTTTATTGTATACTTTAGTATGATTAAAATTGTTTAACAAATAGACTACTTAAATTAAGCAAATCACAACTCGGACAGTTGTGGTAGCAACTGGCCAAGGCAACTTCAACAAACATCTGTATAAAATAGGGTTCACAGACAGTCCACTATGAAGAGTGTGCATGATGGAAGAGGAAACCACATCACCTGTCATACAACACTACTTAACAGTGACTGAATACAGGGTTAGGTATTTAGGTTCACTGAGAGCAATCTCAAAGATCCCCAGCAATATTATAGAATTACTGGTGTTCGGAGACCTTGGTTGGCTAGAGTAATCCACGACCTGTCCTCACGTAAAATACACGCTATCCATGGAGTTGTGGCAACCGTAGCTCATACTACTACAATCATTTTATAAACTGATCCCTAATAAAAGATATTATTAAAATGATCAGTATTGTTATCATCATTGGTTTATCAGATCATTTTTGTAGCCTATATTGTTATTGATAAATTGTTGGTATCATTTAATTACATTGTCTTTTTTTAGTTACCTTATTATTATTAATAGACTTATGGAAATGTAGTATTCTTTGTAGGAATGTATGCCCATTCAATTCTGGCCTCATTTGTAAACAACTTAATCAATACATTTATTATAATATTTTACTATTAAGCAACATTGAACAGGAAGAGGTTCTCAAATTGATCTGTATTTTTTATTGAATGTACATCAATTTCTGCTTACAAGTTGCTGTTCAGTTTTTGTTAAAATCATTTTTTATTTTCTTTAGGTGATAATACAGTACTGGAGTATGATGATGTTGTTAAGATTGATTTTGGAACACATATCAACGGTCGGATCATCGACTGCGCGTTCACACTGCACTTCAACCCGCGGTATGATCCACTAGTTAAAGGTGTGCAGGAGGCTACAGAGGCTGGTATAAAGGCTTCCGGTGTTGATGTGAGGCTGTGTGATGTAGGTGCTGCGGTACAAGAGGTAAAAGCAAAATTTAGAAAACTAAGTTATGTACTATAAATCTTAGAATGATTTGAATTTTGAGCTAATTTGTTCTTTGTAGGTAATGGAATCACATGAAGTTGAATTAGATGGTCAAGTTTACCAAGTGAAGCCGATACGTAACCTTAATGGTCACTCTATTGGACCATACAGTATGTATAGTTACTCTTTTGTAATAAAAGTAAAATTTTAACATAGTAAATTATGTTTTTTTTATTACAGGAATCCATGCTGGTAAAACTGTACCAATTGTAAAGGGTGGAGAGACAACGCGTATGGAGGAAAATGAATTCTATGCCATTGAGACATTTGGTTCAACCGGTCGTGGACAAGTTCACGATGATATGGATTGTTCTCATTATATGAAAAACTTTGATCAACAGTTTGTGCCATTGAGGTAAATATTGATTTCACTAAAGCAATTATTAATACATTTTGTAAGAAGTTTTTAATTGAGGAAATTAACGTGATAGATACTAATTTCTGTGTTAATTTGAAAGTAAGTTTATGTAGTAGTAATCTTACTCTTACTAATATTATAAACTAGCTTTCACCCACGACTTCGTCCGCGTCGAAATAAATAAAACCAAAACGAATAGCCTAAGCGCTATCCTCTACATCTACCAAATTTTATTGAAATCCGTACAACCTCCTAGACTACAAACTCTAACAAACATCTATTCATCCATCTAAACTTTCGCATTAATAATATTAGTATGAAGTGTAAGTTGAGATGGATGTATGGATGTTTGTTAGAGTTTGTAGTCTAAACGGTTGAACGGATTTCGATAAAATTTGGTATAGATGTAGAGGATAGTCTGGAAGAACACATAGGCTACATGCTTTTTTTTCTATTTCCACGCGTACAAGGGCGCAGGCGAAAGCTAGTGGATCATAGACGTGTTAGAGAACATTTAATGACTTTCAGACTGCAATCATCGAAACAACTCTTGAATGTGATTAACAAAAACTTTGGTACACTGGCATTCTGTAAGCGTTGGTTGGAGCGCGCCGGGGCGTCGCGATACGCGATGGCCCTTAAGGACCTTTGTGATAAGGGTGTGGTGGACGCCTACCCACCCTTGTGCGATATCAAGGGCTGCTACACTGCACAGTACGAGCACACCATCCTACTCAGACCTACCTGCAAGGAGGTAGTCTCACGAGGTGATGATTACTAATAAGATGGAAATACACATGACAGTGAAACATGCCAGTAAAATGTCAACGAAATGATCATGAGGTCAGTGTCAAGCAAGTGTACCAGCTACTGGCATGTGTATTACAGTCCACTTTTGTACCGAGTTTTTATAAGAATTACATTTTCAATACATGGATATATCCCTTACATAGCTTATTTAAGAAAAGATAATAAGCTTTGATTAAAGCAAATTTTTAATAATTAGTGACTAATTATTATATTTTTACATAAATGCAGTCCAAATGAAAAATGAAAGCAATGAAGATGGAATTGATACTAAAAATATAAGATTATGATATTAAACAGCTATGTTTAGATATTTTTTGAGACAATAATCTTTCAGATAACATAAGAAGTGTAAAAGTCATTTAGCTACAATTTCTTGGTGTGAATTACTCAATTAATTTATTCAACATTGAAGCTTTTAAATGTTTTTATTTTTGTCATGTTTAAAACCATAATCTACTATTAGTTTGATAATTTTAAATATGCAATTGAGGGATCAATCTATGTATTAAAGTGTTCTAAGTTTCTTAGATGTTTGCGTGTTTTGTGTATTTATAACGCAATGTTTCTTTATGCTTTTTTAATGCAATACAAATATGTGTTTCTATCATAATAATTCTCTTAATTACTGCTTTTAAACTTTTCATTCTAAGCCTTTCTTGTCGACAATAGTTGTTACTAGTTTTTAATTTGTTTTTTAAATTCATGTTAAAAACCTACTATGCAATATTTTAGTATACATATTTTTATCAGTAAAAATGCAACTTTGTTGTAATAAAGTTCTACTTATTTACAAGGCCGTGTTTTATTTTCTGGGGTTGACATACAAAAACTTCTTTTTTTTATAATTTTTAATTTCGTTTATAGATAAGGAAAGCACTATTTCCCTAGATTTGCTTTAATACAAACGGTTACATTTATAAAGATTAATAATTTGTATTTAAGTAAATTTAATATCTAAAAATCTTTCAACGCTAACATATCATAGAAATGTATAAAATTGCTGTAATTTCATTAAATCTCGATATAGAAACAATCACTAGCGTTCATCTTTAACTACACATCTGAACGTTTCCAGTAAGTTTAAAATTAAAATCTTAGTTATCTATATATAAAACCAAACCGGTTATTCAAACATCTGTTTGAAAACTATTGCAAACATTTAAATGTTTATAATCTCAATATCTTTATAAACAGGTGCATTGAAAAATTTAAATAAAGATTTTTTTCGTACATTTCAATCATTCACACAAATTCCCGTAAACCAACTTCATAATTCATTAAACAGTACTACATTCTAACTTATTTTAATGTAAAGTACAAGAAAATCAATCGTAATTCTAAATTCGTGCGGCCTCTTGCCAATGTTTTATATTGTAAAAGTTATGATCGGAATGCCTACACTAAGTTAATTTTAAAATTTTAGAATTATTGCCTAATTACAAGTTTTATCTTAACTAATCTTTCGAACGAAAAAAAGTAAGGCACCAAGCACACGCTAACACAATCAGTAAACAATTACAAAATACAATTCTAATAATACTAATCATAATATGAAAGACGTTATTATAACTTGATACAATTTATTCAAGATTGTATAATTTTGTAGAAAAAGTTTTAAATTTTGTACTATTCCGCGAGTAGATTACACCGATCATAACTACACAATAACAGTAACATTTAAGATATCATATTTTAGAATTAAATCTAACGGATTCGTTAAAAATTCTTAATTATGATGATTGACCTGACATTAAACAATTATAATTATAATATAAAAGTAAGTACCAAGTGAATACAAACTACGGAAATGGGAAGACAATGATGAAATGTATTATATAGTCCAGGGATTTTTTTATATAAAATAAGGTGGCAAACGAGTAAGCCACCTTAATTCGCCAAAATAGCGCAGCAACCGTTGCCTAACTTTAATCAACGATAGATCGGAAGCACACATAGAGGATATTTCTCATTTTTTTTTGCGTCCCCACCACCGTCAAAACCACTTTCCCTTCCCATCCTTTATTAGGATGCGAAGGGAAAGGAGATTTAAATTAGGCCTCGCATATAGATTATTAAGTTATCTAGTCGTTTATTCGTATTTCAATTTAACTTGTGATTTTTCATATAGCAATATGGCAGTGTCCTTTCGCGATTTAAAACAATGTTTTTTTTTATAAGTAGCCTATTTGACAAAATTTGCTACGAATTATCATTTTCGTTAATATATTTAAATTGTAAACTAACATTAAAATTAAAACGAAAACAATTTAACGTCTTAAGCCGACACACCGGTCTTAATTAACCATGTTTTGACTAGTTTTAATATATTTCTGATCAACAGATGATTTTTCTTTTAATAATGTTAACTGATATTTTATACAAATAAATCATGCGTTGTAATGTTCTATTTAACTTAAAAGTTGTAATACAAATAATAAATACTTAATCTTGGTAAAGGTATTTATATAGATGACAAAAACCCGACAAAAATTATACAAATCCCTTATACCAAACTGGTAAAGTATCACAGAAATTAAGCATACCTAGCTAAACTATCGTGATATCTAACATCCCAACTACTAAACTACAGTACAGTCAGCTGTATAAATATGTATTCAATTACAAAACTATAGAAATAAGAATACACTTATAGATTCAATAATATCTATACACTAATCCACCCATTTGCTTCCTATGAACATGTGCATATCTATTTTTGACCGACTTCCCAAAAGAAGGAGGTACTCAATTCGTCTGTATGTTTTTTTTTGAAACCATATGCCTGTACCAATTCTTAAGTTTTCTTAGTGTATACATGTTTATACAGCTGACTGTACAGAATTTGGTCAAAGTGTTCTTAAGTGAAAGATATAAAAGAAAAACAAGTAGGTAACACTTTAAGCCTACCCCAATGATTAAAACAACTATCGGATATAAATTAGGCCAAATAAAAATCACACGAAAAATAACACCGGTATTCTTGTTTTGTAAAAACTTTCTTATTCTTTATATATACTTTTGTTAAAATAATATCTAGAGAATTTATTTAAATGGGAATAAGATGTTATTCCTTGCCGTCTCCGTTAGTAGTTACATTGGCGTATGGCCAGTTGTATATAGACTGCAACGGAACATGTAACAACTCCACAATATGTCGGTAATGAGGCTCTGTAATATAAAACATATTATAATAAACAACTAAATATACATAAGCAGTTCTGCTTTAAATAAATAAAAATACATGTAACATGGCAATAACTAAAACTTATATGAAACAGATATCCTACAAAATTATAAACAAGCAATGGATTAATATATCTTTAAAACCATTCTAATTTAGAAAACAAGCACATATGATACAAATTATTGAGAAAAACACCTTATTGTTAATTTAAAAAAGGTAAATAATCGAAATGAGCAATCAAATAGCTAGTCATATTAACATACCATTTTCTGGATTAATATATCCTTTCCGTATCAGAAAGTCAAGAAGTACCGGAGCGCTGGTAGTTTTGAACTGTGGACTCAATGCCCGCTGGATGCATTCCTCCGCTGTCAACAGTTCAAAGCTCTCCACCTCACCATCAGCATTTTGAGGAACAAAATCAAATGGAAGTTCTAAATCATATACATATTCCGTATTCGGAAATAGACCCCTTTCACTTTCAAAGAAGAAACTGAAAATAGAATAAACATGTAATTAAATATGCGGTTACTTTTTTACACAGCTCTTATGAAAATCAGAGAAAAAAAAACAATTTTTTTGTATAACAACCAAACAAGAAAAAAACACCTATTGAGAACTCAAAAGTAGAAAGAAAATCAATTTTGGAACTACTAACATACTACATTAATTCTAACATACCATACTAGATCAACTAGACTGAAATCAATGTTCTTGAGGATTATTCACAACCGTCACCTTGCTCTGTCCCCATGAGGGAACAGGTGAGAATAAAAAGTTCCATCCTTCCTATCTTTTGCATTGAAGGCCGGTTGGAACTTATTCTATTACACAATGGTTCATCTGTCATTTTCATTGATGATAGTGGGACTAAAAGGTAGGACGGGTGAAACTTTTTTTTCTCACGTGGGGACAGAGTGGGGTGACGGTTGGGAATAATCCTTCTTTTAGAGATAATTCCTTGAAGATGACAGATATTGAAGCAATTTTTTGACATACCTTACACATCCAGATGGCACCAATTTCTTGACCAAATCACCGACAACTGAAGCTTCCTCGGCTGCTTCTTTGATAGCAGTCTCCTGAATACCATAGCCAACTGCAAGACCACCACTGACAAAACAATCCCACTTTCCTGTAAACAAAGACCAAAACAATTATATGTACTATACTCACGCAAAATATGTGCTAACCGTGGAGTTGCAGACACCATAGCCCATACTACTACAATACTATAGTCTTATCTATAACCCATCAACCAATGAAAAGTTTTCATCTGTGATGGAATATCTAGAGATGACACTGTACACCTTGGATAGATCAAAATGTTTATGATAATTCACAGTCTACACAAAAATACACTTATTTTTACTACAAACAGTCACTTGCAACTTTGTCAGCGCAGAATTACAAAATAACCTATAATATTTGGTTTTAAAAATATCTGTGTTAGGTACAAAAGCTGATTTCATTATCAGCAATGTAAATACATAAAAAAAATTTTCCCTTATACTAGACCAGTATGCTATTTAGCACTAAACAATTCTACTTATTACTCACTATATTTATCTATATTGTTTTTTTAATTGCGGCAAGATTGTATTATCAGTTTATGAGCTTATTGATTTAAATAATAAAAAAGGTGAGTTATAATCTACTGATAACTTTTTAGCACACAATTTACATGGGCTATTCCACATGATAACAATTATCAATATCATGGTTTTAGAACTTTGAACTTCCTAAACCAAACTAAATAAACATTCACGTTGTCTTCGTAGTTTTTTGATATCTATGATTTTATTTATAAATGTTACCAAACAAAACTTCTTATTTAACACATAAGAATTAGTAGTTTCTTATTCATATTCAAGGATAAATGAATTAATAATTATGACATAATAATTAAACTTCTTACCAGGCCATGTTTGCTTTGTGAAACTTCTCTGCTGTAACCAGATGCAAAGTCCTTTGGTGGGATGTGTTAAATAACCATTTACGCTAACTCCATAGTTCCTAATACCAAAGAGACAAATAGCACTTCTATCCATTTCCAGGAGACTTTCGTGATAAAATGGTGTACTGACTTCAAAACACTGAAAGAAACATACTTAGATCAATAAAAATATACACGGGTTGGGTATGGTCCATTTGTTACTTTGGGTTATTTCCCACTTGCAGTGTTGCCTACAGTAAGTCTTTAATTTTCTAACTCACACACTCAGAAGACCTGGTAATGGAAATTAACAGGCTTTTTAAATGAGAAAAATATTAAAAAACGTACCTCATCTCTCCAACCTTTTAATGCACAAATTTCATTCTCTTTGCGTAAAGCCTGTAAAACATCAGCTACCTTCGAAGTCCTCTCTTTATATCCTCTGAAAGCCGGATTTAATTCGACAAACTTTCCAGTAATAACAAACACCTGAAACAAGTGAAATGTTTCATTGCATCTAAAGCGTTGCTTATTTTGTCTTGCGGCAATAGCGACAAGAATCTAACAAGTTATTAGAATGCCGATTGAAATTAAGCACAACGTCGAAAATTGTTTACCTCAGGAAATCTATGAAGATGTTTCATAACATCTGGTCGAATTAAACCCACTTGGTGACCTGCGACTACAAACGGTTTACATATGCCTTCATGTAACCCTTGAACACAATAATAAATGTACGTTAATTTCATGTTTATATTTAACTCGTATACAAGCAAAACAATGTAATACCTGACAGGTAGAAACAATTGAATTTTCTGGCTAATTTTGTAAGTTCCGAAAATTGATTCTGAAGTACCGAATGCATGTCTTTCATATTTTGTATCACTCAAATTGGGCGATAAAATTTATATGTTATTACACACTCACAGAAAATTATTCATCACTCCCTTAGCATATATAAAACGAAAAATGAAAATTATGAACCTGACGGAACCAATCAAGATCCAACATAAGAACACAGATTATAAAATCTTAAATAAGAATAACATAATCTGTTGAAACAGAGTAAATTTTCTTTGATATTTTTATTTATTATAGTGTTTACTAATTTCCAATAAACTAATTAATATGAATTTTACAATCAAGTTCTTTAATAATGCGAGTGAATAGGTTGCAGTTTTGTATTACACTTTTTAACCGAGGTCTACAGCTCTTTGAAATCTTTAAAAATCAGAAAATGGTTTTAATGACATCGTCAATCATTTGTCAAATGTATCTTAATTTGTTCTTTTCCTTTTCACTAATTGTACAATAATTATAACCATGGCTTAAAATAGATTAGTCTTTTCTTAACCTGTCATTTGGAGCGACTAATCCTGTGCAATAATAAACACGACCAAATAAACAGTAACAGTACATTATAACTTTACATATTACATTACATCTTCAAAAACAAAAACCTGGGAAAAAAAACAATGAAAACGGAAAACAGTACTTTGTTATGTGAAATTTCCCCAGTATTTAAGCCTTACATACAAAGTTTGTATCATGATTTGGAACTAGGTGAGTATAGATTATCTAAAAATTAAATAAGCCCTATGGGCAGTCAAGACAAAATATTTTTACCCGCTGTTGCTCGCAGAAATCGGCCCAGTAGTTTTTAGTTATTTCAATACATATAAAAATAAGTACAAATGTAAAAGTATAGATTATTTTTATTGTATCATATTAGCTATTGTAGATATTAATTTAACTTTTCAGGATTATGCAAAGCTAAAGTTGACTTAGAAAGAATTGGTAGTAGCTCTGATGGTGCTGAAACTCAATTCCGTTTGGTTTTACCATACTGCTCTAGAAAGTTAAAATGGGAAGTCATATTTGATGCGTCAACTCCTTGGTTCGCCCCTGACTTTCGGTTTGATGATGACAGTTTTCTAAATAGTCCAGATGAAGAATTCCTTACTAAAAATGTTCCCAGCCTTGCCAATTGGAATGGCAATGATCCTAATGCATTATGCAATGTTATAAATGAATTAATAAAATTATACAAAGCACATCAGGTAAGGCATGTACTATGTAGGATACTATTGTGTGACTGTGATGTCATTATTTTTTGACTTAATGTTATTTTTTTAGATCAAAAAGCTGAATGAGGATGATGAATCCCGTGCATCTTTTGAGTACAGTGCCCTATTAGGAAATGGATTTACCTCTGAGCAAGATATTGAAGTTTATGTATTAGGACATACAGCTGAATTTTTAATAAAATTAAAAGTAGACACATCCAGGTTACCAGAGTTGTATAATGAAGGGTATGTTTTATGATAATAATGTGGTCTATATGTTAAGATAAAAAAATAATGTTTTTTCAACTTTTGTAGGACTGAAAATAATCCAGGAATTGATACAGCTTTAATGCTAGTTCGATATCCTAATTCTACAAATGCAGAACTCATGTTGTCACCATTTTTGTCGAAATGTATTGGAAATATAACTCTACCTTTGTAAGTATTTTTACATCCAAATTATAAATCAAAGACATCTAAAAGGAAATTTAAAATGTATCTATAGATAAAAATTATTTGTTTTTAATTACAGAATGCATCAATCAGGAGTTTTAATGGATTATGTGCCCATGGTTACAGATCTTTTAAATAGTAAGGTATTAAAAAAAATAATAACAGTGTTGTCACAATTTATTTTTGTTCAATTATATAAGAAAATGTATTTACAGATTCAAGATCTACTAAACAATGATAAATTAAAGAGAGGACTTTTGGCACAACTCATTGTAAAATATGAAGGTGCAGTTTTGGAACATGATGCTAACAGTGCTGCTCTTCTCTTTGAAATGAATAACTTTTATTGGATATTACAAATTGATATAGGTATTGTAATTTTCTATCCAAAAGCCTACTTATCCTAATGTCAAAAATATAGTGGCAATGTTTAACTCTAATAACAATTTTTTTTTTTGTTATGTTATGCTTCAAACTTTTATTCTGTATTTTTATAAGTTTAACAATGCGCAAGGACAGTATTTTTATACATAAGGCAAATATTTAATATTTTCTTAATATTGCAGGTATTCACTTTCCCGAAAAGCCGCCAATTTTAACATTGCGATCTGTCTATCACAGCAGCAAGGGTAAACCAAAGCACAAAATGTTACCTGGTTGCCCATACAAAAATTTTGAAGCATACATTGAGCAACAAGTTGAGATATTCAAAAACGAATGTAAAGGTATTGTACCAAGCATTCAGGTTTCAAATATGGAGAATTAAATGTTATTAAGTGTCAAGTATATTAATTAATTAAATTTTAATCGAATAACAGTGGTTTTCAATTTCAATATGTGCTTTAATAGTGAAAAATCAGTCATGTGACTTGTTTCATCTTTCATAACTTTTTAAAATATAAAAACATCAACTTCTGAGGGCAAATCTACATAACCAATATTCCTATTTTATTTTGAATCAATCTTTTTTGTTTAATATTAACAATATAGTTGGGGAACCGACGATGCTAAATGGCGATTTACTCGAGCGTCGTTGAGACCGATGGGGATGCAGAGCTTAGATGATAAGAAGAAAAAAATGTTATGTGATATGTACCTTTACATCGGTGTGGGAAGTGGCTATGGCT
>DVQG01001058.1:0-11870 GCA_018231605.1 Papilio ambrax
CGGGGGCCTGGTGATCCATTACACAGGGCATCACCCTACTCCAGTCCCCTGCCCAAGGGGAAATTAATAAACTATATATATATTTTTTTATTTTTTATTTATCGTCTAAAAACTGTTGGCACAGTACAAACTACTATTACTTAAATCTCTATAAACCATCATACCTGAGTTCACTGCCTTCTTAAACATAATGTCTTAAGAACATTTTCAACAAAAATAAACTACCAAATACCTACCTACCTGCCCTGGTGAATTTTAAAAAGGCTGTGTTAGGATGTAATTCACAATTACTAAATCAGTAGCATACCCCGAACCATTAAGATATTGGCATTTCAAATTTATTCAAATGTGCAATCATTATCTTTAGAAAGTCGAATTTTACTAAAGTAATAAAAATATATAATCTAATCATAATAGTAATTAACTTACTTTCCGAGTACATCGTCCATATCACCTCGGCTGGGAGTGACTCCCCGCCATCGACCTTTGCAGCTGAGCGGCATCAGTTCATCAGCTGGGTATGCATTATCCATGTAGGCATCATAAGCGTGGTAGAACATTTTTCTTGCCTCCTCCCTACCATAATACATTAAATAATAAGTATCCTTAAAGTACAAAAGGTACAAGTGTCATGTACTGCCTACCCCTCTAGTGTACAAATGTGACAACTTTTTTATATATAACAAATGAGAAAGCTGAATCTGCCAAAATGGAAGCGACCGCTGCATCATCTTCAGATGCATTATCTACCCTTCATTGACGGAGGAGGAGACATACAAAAACTATCTTAATTCATGTGTACCATTATAAAATATGAATGTATGATTACTTAGTTGTTCCAATTTAAAATCTAGTGATGGGTAAAAAGAAATTAAATGCTCCAATGGAAGGGCATCGGATACTGATAAAAGATAACATGGATATAATTATTGATATATTAACATTATTAAAAAGATATATTGTATAACAGTTAGATATAACATATTTTGCAAACTTAACTTATCTTTGATTTGGATTATTCTTTGACATTTACTGTTGTTATGAAATGTAATCATGAACAAGTTAATTTTTAATTCATTTATAATAGTAGTTTAATGTTATTTTCTTTATACTTTAAGCAACTCATTTATGCTTAAAAATTAAGACATAATTAGTTAATGCTAAATGCTAAATATGTATAAATTCCTAGATAATTATGTTGCACCTAAAAAATTGCTTATGCCGTTAGTTTTTTATTCATATAACAAATTGTATTTTTAAGTTGTTCATCTCCTTATGAACTTATATGACAATGATTTTATGAGTGCAGTTGTATATGACTGGAATAACTTTAACTTAACCACACTTCCAAATTTTCTCTCGCAAAATAACTTCAGTCCTCAAATTTTAAACAATGAAAAATACTGCTTTATTTACAATTAATACTCTTGCTATAAAACATTTTAGGAATAATGTAAGCAAGAAAGTATTATTAAATAAAAAAACAGGTTGATTCCGTGGAAACAATGGCACAATTGTAATACATAGATGTCATGTCCTACTTTAATTTTGTTCATGAATTGTATAAATAGTTTATTTGATTCTTATTGATATAACATTCCTGACAATATCCTTTATTACAAATACATACTGGATCAATGTATGGTAAAATAAATACATGAAAGTGAAATAAATCCTTTATATAATTTGAAACATTACCTTAGTTGAATCCTCTCTGCTCTTGTCATCTGTGAGGTAACAGGTTCATCTTCAGTGCTAACACAAACGAAAGCTAATATAATAACTAATAAGACTGGACAATATGCCATAACTATCACAATATTTGCAAATGACTAGTACTCTTAAAAGTAATAATAATTAATAATGTCATAAGAGTAAAACAAATATAAGTATTAAAAATTCGTTTGGTTTAAAATGGCAAGTTCACATTGCTAAATAAGTTGGAAAAGTTTGTTTTTTTCACTAAACTAGTAAACTACACTTCAGTCCTTTAGGTTTTCCTGGATTTCTTAGTTTCTTCAATGGATGTGATATGAAGAGATTATAGAGAATTTAAAAACAAGAACCATAGACAACTCCTTAGTGTCCACGACAACACGACGTCATGAAATTAAAAACCATCGAATTTGTCTATGGTCAATCTGGATTCTAGGCTGGAATCTATCCTTTTTCGAAATTCGATCCATTGTTCTGGAGGTACGTGATAGTATAACATCAGCAAGATGCTATGTCATGGGCGTCGTCAAGGGGTGGGGAAGTATATGATGGCAGCTGCGCCCCAGTGGAGTAGCTCTTGGAGGGCGCCAAATGGTCCGCGAAAAAAAAATTATAATTGAATTTTGGAAAATGTATTAAATTATGTGCCAATACAAATATAGTAAATGATTCTTTGGAAATAATACAGAACACTACCAATTTAAACCATCGTAACTGTACCGTTCTTCGGTTCGATTCAAATGAAGATTTTAGGGGGCGGCGAAATTCTTTTACAGGAATAAAAACTAAGTAAGTACCTACGCCTGCATTCGTTGCTTTCACCAGCTTGCACAGGCGCTGTTTTGTCGTTAACACTCAGGTATGGCTGCTGTCGAGAAATACATAGAAATGCATAAACAAATACATTGAAATACAATTGTTTGATTTAAACTAACTAAATGGAATTAAATTTACCGCGAAATATGCAGAGGTAAAGAAAGGTATGGGAAAAGTGGTCAGTCGCTCACATTCTCGCACTTCAAGTGAAGTGAAGAAGCTCCTTGAAAATGTTGTGGTCTATTTCTTAGGATTGATAAAATTAATAATAGTCACACCTTTACATTGCAATTTATAGTAACTAAAATCGTTTTCAATTAATACAGTTTGTTATTATATACCAATGAAATGACATTAAATGTTAAGTGGTGCTTATACGACAGTGTATATTAAATTAAAATTGACTAAGCCGTTTCTGAGATTAGCGCCCACAAACACACAGACAAAGTGACAAAATTTAAACTCCCGTGCGTTCCTACACTAATTGGCATAAAAACGACATTAAATGTTAAGTGGGGCTTATTACAACAGTACAGTGAAAATTAAATTTAAATCGGTGAAGCCGTTTCTGAGTAAAGCGCCCACAAACACACGGACAAAGTGACAACATTTTAACTTCTTTTCGAATTAGTTTATATTCAATATGTTATTTAATTAATTGGCGAGTATATTTTAGATGGAAAATCATAAGGTTTACGAATAGAGGCGTTAAAAAGGTCCCGGGGGCGAGATAAGCTCGCTACGCCACTGCTGCGCCTCTCAGAAACCCAGATCCACCTAGGAAATCTGCTGGCGATAACTATGCGATGTACAATGGTACAAACACGGTGATGGCACGTGGAAGTAACAGGCATGTAAGAATGCTTACTTGCATGCCAGCTATTAGCAACTAGCACGATACTTTATTTTATAGCAGCTACTGTCATTTATTTCGAGAAAGTTGTAGCTGGCATGCCAGCTACTACTCCATTCGCCGGCATATGTATTTCGACTTAATTTTTTTTATGTTTAGGTTTATGACCACCCTCTCAATCCTTCTCGTTCTCCTTTTGGGAAAAGAACGGTGTGGTGTTTCTGCAATGGAAACATAAAATACAGGCTATGGAGGTTATGTAAAAGCAGTCACGAATCTTATCGATTTTCGATTTTTATTCTTATAGAAGTTGGAAATTAATAAATGTTTACTACTACAACAGTCGTACGTAATCCAATTGGATTTCGCTATTATTTCTGTTATTGCTCAATTCTCAACACTATAATTAATACTAGATTTGTGCTCTAAATTAGTTAATAAGAAAATAATAATTTTACTTGAGTTCTATAATTATTTAAACCGAATATCGATAGTTTGCTATGCGTGTTTGTTTCGTCACTACGAAACCTGTCTATTAAGTACGGAATTTACCTTCATACAAATTGAATTTGATACTTCATAAGCGTCATTTATCAATCTAATCTATCTTATTTAGACAAACTATAGCGGTGGTAATGAAATAGTGGTACCTCCATGCTTATAAAAGATATAACTATTATATTGTCAGTATGAGACGCGTTTATATCGGAACGATATAAAAGCTGTCGTATTCAAGCAACTGCCTATCCATTTGTTATAGAGATCAGTGGCCACATACATTTATAGTGACTATCGACTTCGGTAGAGCACACCACTGCTGCGATCACGTGACTATCCCAACGCCGCCATATTGCGTTTGTGCGGTAGCGAGGGATCTTGTCGGAGGGTCCCCGATTTTTAAAATATTTATAAGTTTATAAAAGTAAGTTCTTGTTATTTACAGTGAGGGTTCATGTTTCAGTGCCTAGAGTTTATATAAATTGTCGATAAGCTTTATTTTGAATTTGGGAGTGTGTATTCGTTGTTGTGTTGAATACCCGCTATCCATTGAAATAAGCTAGTTAGTAGTGAACGTGGAACGGGTAGCAGCCGAGGCTGTCGACAGCGCAACGCAGGCGGGACGGCCTCTTCTGTCTCAATCACATTATTATTTCAATATACAGTTATACCAAATAAATGTTACTGAATACAGACGAATTTAAATAAATTGTATTAAAAATACGCCGGTTCAGATTGTTTACTTTCACAAAAAAGCAAATCAACCTTTTTGAAAATATAGCTTTCAGTATAAGTGCGTGTGGTCGGTATCAGATCGGTGCGTATTTATGTGATCTCTTTAGTTCTCGTTGATAAACAATCATTTTGTATAATTTGTTTTTGTTTTAAGTATCAGGTGCGAAAGTTTATCGCGTGTTTGTATTTTTGTTTTGATCTTTAAAATTACTTGACCGTTTAATTAAAATCGATAAGGGCCAGATTAGTTTTGTTATAAAAATGTAAACCTCAACACGTAGCTCTGCGAAGTCGTACCATGGAACCGCCATTTTGGTTGGTTGTGCCATGTCCAGGGGGGAAAGGCGGCGGCGGGAGGGGACGGCGTTAACTATAAAAAAATGTGACGTTAGTCACTTCGTATGAAATATTGAATACCCACTGGATTAAAAACATAACCTAAATTAGTGATTTGTTTTGACAGGTGTCACATGGAATGTAGTTGGACAAAATGAATGGGGGAGTGAATGGCAGTATGGAGGAAGTTATGGAACTATCACATCCTACTTCCCCCAAGAGTAAGCAGCTCATTTGTGAAGACAATGAACAGGACAATTGCAGCGAGAAGGGCAGCAGCACCGAGTCACACAATCATGTCAACACTGCTGATGAAAGCACAATGGAAGATACAATATCTTGCTCAATAGAGGATGATAGTGAAAGCAGTGATAAACTATGTGATGTTAGTATGCCAAATACAGAAGAAGGAGAAGATTCTCAAGAAAGTGAATGTCCTATTGAAAACCACTGTAGCACTAGTGCTGAAGTAAGCCCGGCTGCCGCAGATACTGAATCTACTAGATCTGCTGATATAGAGAATGGGAAATATGAATATGAAAACAGTGAGACAGAGGAATTGCCACATTCAAATGACATTATAGAAGACAAGGTAAGTTAAACTATATGGCAACTTTTTAAGTAGAAAAGAGTGAAGTACTCTGATTAAAAATTTCAGCTTTCAGAATCAATTTCCACTTGATTTTCAATAAAGAAAGAGCTATATATGCAATAATAAAAAGTATTTCCTTAAATACAAAATATTTTTTTATCTTTTTGAGATATTGGATAGAACTGAATTCATTATTTTAAAATTGATGTTCAAATTCAAATGTTAAAGTGCAAAATTATTGAAATGTTTAATTAATAATACTGAAATAATTTTAATAATTGTAACTGTATATGTATTTATCTGTTTACTTTTTAGGAAATAAGTAATAATGTGAAAATTGAAAAAGAGTCATTGGAGGAAGAAGATACAACAGTGTCTACAGAAGAGAAGTCTGAGGATGCAAGTTTAAATTCAGATATACAAAATGACACTTGTGATGATGACTCCTCTAAGGAAAATGATACAAAGTTACAAGAAAATGATGTAGTAGAAAATAACATGGTAGAAAGTAAAGAGAACATTAATAGTAAAAATGGCGAAACCCAAGATACCTTAACCTTTGAAGGGATAGATGGAATTGGAGATGCTGAAGTTATCATAGAAAATAATATTAAAATACCATCTCCTGAAACTAAAGTACAGTTACGTAGGAGCAGTAGGGCTATCAAAAGAAAGAGATATGATGATGATTTGGAAAACGGCAATGATCTCTCAGATGGAGCATCCTTAGAAGACAATTTGAGACGCAAGACTCGACCAATCGTAATTAGTGACCCTAAATCATTGGTACAAATGGCTGCAAAACAAATGAGAGGAAATGTACCAAGTCATCAAAAAAAAGAAACAACGGTTGTTATCTTGGATACAAATACTATTACAAAACCAATACCTATAAAAAATGCAAGTAATCTCTTAAGTGCACATAGTTACATGAATTATATAGGACGGGGTACATCAATTACCCCTGTCAGTGCTAAAAGTGCTGCATCAGTACAGAGCAGTTCTTCAAGCAGCGCACAACCTATAATACTGCCTTCACTTACAGATGATATGTTTGTTGTTGAAGCGCCATCATTCATTGTACCTTATGTCTATGAAAAACCATCAATAAAGCCTTTCAGAGAGTTTGTTGATTTGATGGGGATTGAATTAGAGCAAGAGAAATCCAAGGAAGAGAAAGATAAGGAGGAAGATAAAGAGGAAGAAAAAGTAAAAAATGGAGAAACTAAAGATGTGAAGGTGGAGGATGAGGAGAAGAAACTTGAAGAGGAAGATATAGCTGAAGAACAGAAAGATGCTGAAAAAGAAGAATTGAAAGAACAGGATGATGAGAAAGAAGACAAAGAAGAGAAAAAGAAAATCAAAGAAGAAAAGAAAGGTAAGAAAATTGTCACTAGATGTCATAAAGGGTTGCTTAAAATACACAAAACAATCAACTATCTATGTTAAATAATTATGTTCAATATTTATTTGTAATATTAGCAACATTAGTTTATAATTTTATTTGTTATAGCTGAAAAAAGAAAGAGGGGAAATGATGATGATGATGATGCATCTTGGGATGGTGAAAGCTCCACAGAGTCTGATGATGAAGCAGGCAGTGATGATGACGAAAAAACAGTGGTGATCAAAGACAAGGCAGATTTAAATGATGAACTTAAAGACGTCACCAGGTTACCTGTAGACAAGGTTGTTTGTGGAAAATCTGATAATTATTTTGACTGTTCTCTTGGTAAGTTCTTTATGGATATTGGTCTTAATCTGGTCCAAGAATTTGTACAAAATGATTTACTTAAGCAGCAAAATAGAAAGCTCGCTAGAGAGAAAAGAGCAGGACATAGTACAAGGGCTACGGAATCTTCCATCGCATCTTTAACGAAAAACTTAGAGATGAGCCAAGAAAAGAACAGTCCTTATAGATATAAACAAAATAAATGTGAATTTTGTAGTTTTAAATCGGAATCAATGTTAATTATGTTGCATCATCTGGAGACACCGCATATGAAAAACAGTGTCTATAAGTGTAACTATTGTTCATTTGAGATACGAAGTCCACATGACATATTGTATCATATGGAGGCTGAGCACAATGTGCGCGGCAAGCTGGAAAGGGCGCCCGCATACCACCAGTGTGCCAACTGTCCCTTTGAGGACAATGGCAAGGGAAAATTGGCAAGACATCTCCTACCCTGCTCGAGGAAGTTCAAACCGGAAACCAATTTAGCACCACCTATTGAATGGGAGCCTCCAGCCAAAATACCAAAGGTAATTGTTTTATGTAGTGTTTCTTTAAATTTCATAGTTTTTGGTCCAAATAAGCATACTTTTGTTGTGGATGGATGTTTCTTACTATATATCTCTAAAACAGTTTTATGGATCTTGAAACTTAGCATCAATGTAGAACATAATCTGGAAAAACCAGGCTAGTTACTAAGTTTTTTTTAATTCCACACAGTCATCGCGGGGAAACGCTAGTACGATAGTAATATATTTTTTCTGGTTATAAACAGATAACGCGATCGCGCAACAATATGATGGGTACATACCAGACAGCGTTCAACCGCGGCGGTATGGGCATGCGCACGCCTATGCCTGGAGGGTTGACGTCAGTGGGCGGGGCGGGGGCGTACAGGGCGCGCGGCCGCAGCCCCCTGCTGCCCGCCGCCCGTGCCTCCCTCCCCACACCCCTGCTCCGTGGCGGCGCCATCATACGACAAGGCACACCCTCACTCATACCCACGAACTTTGCTGTGGTGAGTTTTATATTATCAGTAACTGCTAATCTTCCATCAGTCATTATTTTTGTTTAATCATGTATTTTTAGAATTCCCATTTTATAACATTCCCCTACTTCATGATTTTCCCTCCCCTCCCTTTGCTGGATGGACCTTTAGGTAAATGAAGATATCAAGATGAAAAGATATTTGTCATATACATGCTACAATAGTCAACTACTAACAGTGTTGAAGAATGTGCGCCTTTCTACGTGTGAAAGTTTTTATTATGCCAGACCTAATTTACCCAAACTGGTGAATAGCAGCAGTACTTTGTACGAGTTGTATGCTATTCGCCTCATTGGGCAATGCAGTCGGCAAACAATCATCCTGTGACAAGAGGACTTCACTGCCATGCTGATGTATCAAACTGTAGTCATACAAGATGTGTTTTATGTACTTAAAAACCTGTATGTACATGCTTATTATTAATTTTCATTATTTACATAACTGGAATTCCACTTTCAAAATAACTTTACAGAAACAGTGTTAACTTTTTCCAATGAAAATGCAAGAAATGTCTGTTTCTGTATAAATGTTTAGGTTAAATTTCAGACTTTGCAATTAATTTTTAATGCTGATTAAAACATGATTTTTTTCATAAACATGAACATTTTGTAATTTGTTATAATTAAAAGCTAAAAAGAAACATTTATAACAAAACAAAATTTGATAACAACATTCAAAATTTTATTTTTATAAAGTTATATTGAACTAGCTTTTTCCCGCGTCTCCGTCCTCGTGGAATTAACGAGAATTAAAGAAAAAAAACCAAATTGAGTAGCCTAAGTGTTCTTCTAGACTATACTCTACATCTATACCAAATTTCATTGAAATTCGTGCAGTCGTTTAACCTACAAACTCTAACATCCATCCATCCATCTAAACTTTCGCATTTATAATATTAGTTTGATTAGTATGATTGTACATCAACACTTTAACATTTACAATCTACTATATTTTTTGTACATTCTGCAATATTGCTGCAAATGTATAATTACATAACTTTAGAAATAAGGTTTTCATACTAAGTTATTCTTTAAAGTTCCAATATAATGGCAATACAATTCAACAATACAAGAAAAAATTTTCTAGCATAAAATAATTGGAATATATTGTAATATATTGTTTCTTAAGAAAAATATTGCAAACTATGTTATTTATGGCATTTCTTATTATGTTTAAGTAATACATTTTTAAGGAATTATTTTATTTATGTTCTAAAGGTTGTAATTGAAAACAATATATATTTTTAGTTCTTTATTTGTACGAATCTTCTTGTGCGAAAATGATATGTGCATAACAAGAAATGGGAAACAATATTTGTATGTAACATGCGTGCAAAATAAGTATATAACATATCTATATATCAATATATACTATATTTATGAAGGTGTACATATATTTATGATAAATATTTACTAAGATCATATAAATATGACAGGCAAATGAAATATAGAAAAAAGCAACATCATAAAGTAAGAATTAAAACATAAATGTAAACAAATACAGAATTTAAACTAAATATATTTACAATATATACAAAATACTTAAATATTATTCAGGTGGATAGACATATCTATAAATTAAATAATGAGAATATAGGACTAGAATAAAATCAATACATAAACATACAACAATTTGTATGAAACACGAATACGGATACCGTATTGTGTTAAAATACTAATATAGTATACATACAAGATCATACAAATTCAGAACAAAATTTATGAAAACAACAACAATCTTATTCTACACCTTTAAAAAAAACTTTGAATAAATAGTTAAATAAATATTCTCTTAAATCTATCATAAGTTACTATGACTCATACAAGCCCGCAGATAAAGCCTTATCCGATAAACGATATCAGTATAAAAGTCAACAAAATGTCTAGAAACCAGACAATAACGTAATAAATCAAAAGATTTTTAACAAAGCAATAGAGAAAAAGTGCAGTAACTAGGACTCATAAAGACAAGAGGAAACCGTAAGGCAAAATCTTTGAGAAAAATGTACGCACATTCCTAGAAGAATTAATTCATACTGGTTTAGAAATACCACCATGGGGAGTCAATTTTCGTCACGTCGTCTTTTAAATTATCGATATCGTTAATGGTAACCTATGGCTTTGTTTAATCAGATTTAATATGACCGGAGTACGCCAAGTTCTGAGCATCATCAATTGATCTACCCCAGCCGTGTCCACTGCTGGCGAAGTGTTCTTCATGATGTGGATGTGCGACAACTTCGTAGCTAGTTTCATGGTGTTTGCTTGCTAGAAGCTTCTTCAACGCGATAATACCGGCGACGAGAAGTGAGATCTTGGCGAGGAGGAGAGCCTTGACAGCAGCGAAGGCGATGATAGCCAAGAAGAGAGGAATGAGCGCCATGATCTTCAGTTTAGCGATCGCCAAGAGTGGGATGAGTTGCTTAAGCTTCTTCTTTTTGCCACGAGCTGGAATTGAAAATATATATAGTTATAGACTTTGACTGTTAAGATTAGACTGATCTATACGTATAGATACGTCAACTTTGAGGTTCACAAAAATTAGACGCGAAATTTAAATTTGACCATAAATAACGAAGTACTTATTATAAAAGCAGTTGATGTTTATATCATTCTGTAACTCTTCAACTAACCATATTTTTCAGTCGTTGTCACAAACAATTTTGTACGAAATTTTGAAATAAATGAATAACAAATCTTGTTGGAAAGAACAGTAAATATATCCGGATCGAAACGTAATCTTTATAATAGTATAATAAAGCGTAAACATACACTTATTTGTTGCCTAAGATGTCGGCTATGCATGTTTTTGAATAATTCTTTTTATAATAAAACGCCCTACACTTACGTCACGCTTTAGGCTACATATTTTCACGCCATTAATTTAGGCGGTAAACTTTTTGGATAAAATCTCTAATGTGGGAAAGAGACCATAAGTTGCTGCCAACATGAAGGAAGCAAAGTTGCCACTGATCATGTAGCACTTGTAATAAAATAAAATTTTTCTAATTTTATGCGGATGAAGTCGCAAGGGAACAGCTAGTAATGTATAATGTTACATAGCCTTAATATTCAAGCCATAAAATGCAAAAATAATTACCAAACTTAAACATTTCCTTTAATTACAATGTGAGATAAGAATAAACAATCTAAAACAACTGCTTTGTTATAATATAAGCCACATGTCTAGAAACAGCTTAGATTAAATTTCTGAATACGTCCAAGATTAAGCTATTACTTGAGTGCGATGATATGCAGTCTCATGACACCGCAGTTAGCTTGCAGCTTAACTTAGTAGCACGTTTCTCTTACCGCATCAGTTTAAAGATACAATTTTAAACTTGAATACAACTTTGGTTAGTGTATAAATGTAAACTACCGTTGATAAAATCTTCCTTATTTGCTGATTCTTAAATTATATCTTACTAGCTGTTGCTCGCGATATCGCCCGCATGAAATGAAGAATGGGGATGTTGCCTAATGTTAAAAATTCAAATAAAGTTATGTTTAATATTTTAAAGACAGTATTTTAAAACCTATAA